>CAMZMU010000037.1:25221381-25482834 GCA_947311845.1 Poa pratensis
ATCTGTTGGGCCGTGTCAATTCCAAGTGTTGGGCCGTTTGTCAATTCAAGTGTGGGCCGGGATGCGAGACGTTGGCATGCATGCGCGGGAAACGAGACCGGCGTTTGCATGCATGCGCGTATCCTTGGAAGTTTCCGTCGATTGGTGCACTTTGGAGTTGAACAAAGCCGCCGTTTTGATTGTGCTGCGTTGATTCATCGTGAATTTAATCACTGGCGCCGCCGCTGGCCTCCCTCTCTGCCCGCTGATCGTCTCCAAACGTATCCATAATTTCTGCTGTTCCATGCTTATATTATACCATTTGCTACATGTTTTATATACACTTCGTATCACTTTTATGCATTTTCTGGGACTAACCTATTAACAAGATGCCACAGTGCCAGTTCCCTGTTTTCTGCTGTTTTTGGTTTCAGAAAGTTACTTCTGGAAATATTCTCGAATTGCACGAAACAAAAGGCCAGTCCCTATTTTTCCAGCACGTACACGGAGTCCGAAGGAGAGACGAAGAAGTGCCACGAGGTGGCCAAACCACCAGGCGCGGCAGTGGGCCCAGCCGCGCCTGGAGGTGGTTTGGGCCCCTCGGGGGTCCGCCGACATCGCCCCTTCGCCTATTTATTCCCCGAGACGGAAAACCCTAAAACACCGAGCCTTTCATCCAGAACATATTCGCTGCCGCCGCCGTCGTCAACCCTAACTCGGGGGGTTCCTGAAGCTCTTCCCGGCACCCTGCCGGAGAGGGGAATCATCACCGGAGGGCTCTACATCGCCATGCCCGCCTCCGGAGTGATGCGTGAGTAGTTCATCCTTGGACTATGGGTCCATAGCAGTAGCTAGATGGTTGTCTTCTCCACTTGTGCCATCATGTTTAGATCTTGTGAGCTGCCTATCATGATCAAGATCATCTTATTGTAATGCTACATGTTGTGTTTGCTGGGATCTGACTTATATTGATACCTATGTGGAGCTGAATATTATATTATCATGTCTATGTCATTTGTGATCTTGCATGCTCTCCGTTACTTGTTGAAGCTTGGCCACGTGAATACTTGTAACTCCAAGAGGGGGTATTTATGCATGATAGTTGGGTTCAACCTCTATTTAACCTGGGATAGTGACAGCAAGTTCTAAGGTTGTAGATGTGTTGTTGCCACTAGGGGTAAAACAGCAATGCTTTATTCAAGGATGAATGTATTGTTTACATTACGCACATTACTTAATGCAATTGTCTGTTGCTTGCAACTTAATACTGGAAGGGGTACGGATGTTAACCGGAAAGTGGACTATTTAGGCATAGATGCATGCTGGATAGCGGTCTATGTACTTTGTCGTAATGCCCAAATGAATCTCATAGTAGACACCACAGCTCACACATGCATGTTATATGCACTTATCAATTGTCAATTGCCCAGCTGTAATTTGTTTACCCAGCATGTTAGTTATCTTATTGGAGAGACACCACTAGTGAACTGTGGACCCCGGTCCATTCTTTTACATCTGAAATACAATCTACTGCAATCATTGTTCTCTACTGTTTTATGCAAACAAACATCATCTTCCATTCGATACGTTTAACCCTTTGTTTTCAGCAAGCCGGTGAGATTGACAACCTCACTGTTAAGTTGGGGCAAAGTAGTTTGATTGTGCTGTGCAGGTTCCACGTTGGCACCGGAATCCCTGGTGTTGCGCCGCACTACACTCCTCCACCAACACCTTCGAAGCAAACCTCGTTTTCCTACTGGTCCGATTAAACCTTGGTTTCATACTGAGGGAAAACTTACTGCTGCACTCATCATACCTTCCTCTTGGGGTTCCCAACTGACGTGTGACGTACAAGCAATTGTTTCTGGCACTATTAACCTAGAGCCACCAACAACGTTTTCTGGCGCCGTTGCCGGGGAAAACAGAATTGCTTCTGCAAGGGGAGTCTCTCACACCCAATCTCTTTACTTTGTTATTTGTCTTGCTTAGTTTATTTTTATTTTGTTTTGTTTGCTTTTCTTATCAAAAACACACAAAAAAATTAGTTACTTGTCTTGCTAGTTTATTTTTATTTTGTTGTTTGCTTTCTCTATATCAAAAACACAAAAAAATTAGTTACTTGTTTAATTCAGTTTTTTTGTTTTTCAAAATGAATACTCCTGAGAACACTAAGTTGTGTGACTTCACTAGCACAAACAACAATGATTTCATATGCACTCCTATTGCTCCACCTGCTTCTACAGCAGAATTTTATGAAATTAAACCTGCTCTATTAAATCTTGTTATGAAAGAGCAATTTTCTGGTGTTAGTACTGATGATGCTGCTGCCCATCTTAATAACTTTGTTGAACTTTGTGAAATGCAAAAGTATAAGGATATGGATGGGGATATTATAAAACTGAAACTTTTTCCTTTCTCCTTGAGAGGAAGAGCTAAAGAATGGTTGCTTTCTTTGCCTAGAAATAGTATTATTCTTGGACAAAATGCAAAGATGCTTTCATAGGGAAATATTATCCTCCTGCTAAGATTATATCCTTGAGAAGTAGCATTATGAATTTTAAACAACTTGATAATGAACATGTTGCTCAAGCTTGGGAAAGAATGAAATCTTTGGTGAAGAATTGTCCCACTCATGGACTGACTACTTGGATGATCATCCAAACCTTTTATGCAGGATTAAATTTTTCCTCAAGGAACTTATTGGATTCAGCCTCTGGAGGAACCTTTATGTCCATCACTTTAGGTGCAGCAACAAAGCTACTTGATGATATGATGATCAACTATTCCGAATGGCACACCGAAAGAGCTCCTCAAGGTAAGAAGGTAAATTCTGTTGAAGAAACCTCCTCTTTGAGTGATAAGATTGATGCTATTATGTCTATGCTTGTGAATGGTAGATCTCATGTTGATCCTAATAATGTTCCTTTAGCTTCATTGGTTGCTCAAGAAGAGCATGTTGATGTAAACTTCAACAACAACTGCTTATAGGAATAATTTTGGTAGCAACAATTATAAGCCTTATCCTTCAAATGGTTATGGCAATTCTTATGGTAATTCCTACAGCAACAATAGAAGTGTGTCCTCTGATCTTGAAGCTATGCTTAAAGAATTTATTAGCACACAAAAAGCTTTCAATAAAACTGTTGAGGAAAAGTTTGAAAAAATTGATGATCTTGTCTCTAAAGTTGATAGTCTTGCTCATGATGTTGAAATTCTAAAACTGAAAGTTATGCCTAATGAAGTTAAAGATATTAAGTCATTTGCTACAGCAAATGCCATCCAAGTTCGAATTGATAATAATATTAGGATGTTGGCTGAATTGCATGCTAGGTGGGAAAAAGAGGAAGAACTTGAAAAAGAGAATAGTATAGTTAGAGTTTGTACTATCACCACCACTAGTAATGCTAATGTTTCACATGCTAGTAAACCTCCTACTATTGATGGTAATGTTATTGGTGTTGGTAATGTCTCTACTACTTCTGCTAAGCGTTTGAAATTGCCTAAAACTGCTGAAACTTTTTCTGATAAAAGTGCTGAAATTTTTCAAACTATTGGAGACAATGGTTCCACCACCATTGACAATAATGATTTTGATTTTGATGATTGTAACATCTCTGAAGTTATTATGTTCTTGCAAAAATTAGCTAGAAGTCCCAATGCTAGCACAATTAATTTGGCTTTTACAAAGCATATTACAAATGCTCTTTTGCAAGCTAGGGAGGAGAAGTTGAAACTTAAAGCTTCTATTCCTAGGAAATTAGAAGATGGTTGGGAACCCATCATTAAGGTAAAGGTGAATGATTTTTATTGCAATGCCTTGTGTGATCTTGGTGCAAGTGTTTCAGTTTTGCCCAAGAAGCTTTATGATATTCTTGATTTGCCACCTTTGGAACATTGTTATTTGGATGTTTTTCTCGCTGATAATGCTATGAAGAAACCTTTGGGGCGAGTTAATGATGTTTTTATTACGGTAAAAGATAACCTTGTCCCCGTTGATTTTATTGTTATGGATATTGAATGCAATGCATCTTGTCCTATTGTTTTGGGAAGACCTTTTCTTCGAACTGTTGGTGCCATCATTGATATGAAAGAAGGTAATATAAGGTACCAATTTCCTCTCAAGAAAGGTATGGAACACTTCCCTAGGAAGAGAATGAAGTTACCTTTTGACTCTATTGTTAGAGCAAGTTATGATGTTGATGCTTCTTCTCTTGACAACACTTGATTTTCACTTTCTGCGCCTAGCTGAAAGGCGTTAAAGAAAAGCGCTTATGGGAGACAACCCATCGTTTTTATTTGCTGTTATTTTTGTTTTCTTTGAGTCAAGGATTTTTGTTACTTCTGTAGCAACTCCTTTGTATCTTTATTTTATCGCAATGTTGTGCCAAGTAAAGTTCTATATTGAAAGTTGATGCAAGATTTGGATTTCTGCGCAGTGACAGATTTTTAGCTGTCACGGATTTGAGCTTATCTCCCTGTAGAAAATTCAAAAAATTCTGAGAAAAATCACGCATATTCCTGAGATATGTACGCAACTTTCATTATTTTAGGCCAGATCCATCTGAGCAACTTAAGTGCCTCGAAAAAATTCGTCATTCCAGACTGTTCTGTTTTTGACAGATTCTGCCTTTTGTTTTGCATTCGCTCTTTTACTGTGTTTGTGTGGATTTCTTTGCTCCACAAAGCATTGGTGGCTGTAGCTAATGTCCAGAAGCTTTGGGATTGATTGTATCATTACAGAATATGAGAATTTTTGATTATGCACTAACCCTCTAATGAGAACTGTCTTGAGTTTGGTGTGAAGGAAGTTTTCAAGGATCAAGCGAGAAGGGTGATATTATGTGATCAAGAAGAGTGAAAAGCCTAAGCTTGGGGATGCCCCCGTGGTTCATCCCAACCATATTCAGAGAGACTCAAGCGTCTAAGCTTGGGGATGCCCAAGGCATCCCCTTCTTCATCAACAAACTTATCAGGTCATCTCTAGTGAAACTATATTTTAATTCTTTCACATCTTATGCGCTTTACTTGGAGCGTCTGTGTGTTTTTATTTTTGTTTTTGTTTGAATAAATTCGGATCCTAGCAATCCTTGTGTGGGAGAGAGACACGCTCCGCTTTTTCATGTGAATACTCATGTTCTTCACTTATATTTGTTGAGTATTCTTAACTAGCTACTGCAGTGCTTTTAGCTCCTGTTTTTCATGCATCTCTTCGAGCTGTTAGCACTTGTTTATAAATACTCTCTTGCTGCATTATATTATCATTTGGAGAGTTTATGTTTAATAAATTATTGGTGTTTGTTTGGAAGAAAGAAAATGCTACATGTAGTAGTTGGTATTGGAAAAGACATATGCATTCTTGTAGATCATTGTCTTGTTTTGATTTGATGCTTTGCAATTGTTTTGAGCTCTCAAGTAGATCATGTTTAAGCTCTTGCATCATGTAGTTAAAGCCTAGTAGTGGAGAACTACCGTAGAGCTTGTTGAGACTTGGGATGCATATTTGTTCTCTCTAAGGTCTAGATATTTTCTGGTAAAATGTTTGAGCAACAAGGAAGACAGTGTAGAGTCTTATAATACTTGCAATATGTTTTTATGTGATTCTTGCTGTACCGGTTTATACTTGTGTTTGCTTCAAACAACCTTGCTAGCCTAAACTCTGTACTGAGAGGGAATGCTTCTCGTGCATCCAAAACTTGAGCCAAAACCCATGCCATTTGTGTCCACCATACCTACCTACTATGTGGTATTTCCTGCCATTCCAAGTAAATATTTCATGTGCTACCTTTAAACTATTCAAAACTTTATTACTCCTTATTTGTGTCAATGTTTTATAGCTCATGAGGAAGTATGTGGTGTTTTATCTTTCAATCTTGTCATTTACTTCTGACAGACTTTCACCAATGGACTAGTGGCATATACATCCGCTTATCCAATAATTTGCAAAAAGAGCTGGCAACGGGGTGCCCAGCCCCAATTAATTACAACTTTCATTAATAATTCTCTTCACATGTTTTGCCCTGATTTATCAGTAAGCAACTTAATTTTGCAATAGACACTCCTCCATGGTATGTGAATGTTGGAAGGCACCCGAGGATTCGGTTAGCCATGGCTTGTGTAAGCAAAAGGTTGGGAGGAGTGTCATCTATAAAGAAACTAAAATACATGTGTAAACAAAAGAGAAGAGGGATGATCTACCTTGCTGGTAGAAATAACGTCCTTCATGGGAGCCGCTCTTTGAAAGTCTGGTTGACAAGGGGGTTAGAGTGCCCACTACCATTCGTTGACAACAACAAACACCTCTCAAATACTTATTTTGTGCTCTCTATATGCTTTCGAAAACTTAAAAAGCTCTAGCACATGATTTAATCCCTGCTTCCCTCTGCGAAGGGCCTATCTTTTACTTTATGTTGAGTCAGTTTACCTACTCCTTTCTATCTTAGAAGCAAACACTTGTGTCAACTTTGTGTGCATTGATTCTTACATATTTACTTATTGCACTTGTTATATTGCTTTATGTTGACAACTATCCATGAGATATACATGTTACAAGTTGAAAGCAAATGCTGAAACTTAATCATCCTTTGTGTTGCTTCAATGCCTTTTACTTTGAATCTATTGCTTTATGAGTTACCTCTTATGCAAAACTTTTTGATGCTTGTCTTGAAAGTACTATTCATGAAAAGTTTTTGCTTATATGATTCATTGTTTACTCTTTATCTATTTGTTAGCAAACTATAGATCATTGCTTTGAGTCACTTCATTCATGACATGAGCCTTGCAATATATTGATCAAGATTGTGTGAAAGCATGTCTCCTCAGAAATTATTTGTTGTTATCGTTTTACCTACTCGAGGACGAGTAGAACTAAGCTTGGGGATGCTTGATACGTCTCCAACGTATCCATAATTTCTGCTGTTCCATGCTTATATTATACCATTTGCTACATGTTTTATATACACTTCGTATCACTTTTATGCATTTTCTGGGACTAACCTATTAACAAGATGCCACAGTGCCAGTTCCCTGTTTTCTGCTGTTTTTGGTTTCAGAAAGTTACTTCTGGAAATATTCTCGGAATTGCACGAAACAAAAGGCCAGGTCCCTATTTTTCCAGCACGTACACGGAGTCCGAAGGAGAGACGAAGAGGCCACGAGGTGGCCAAACCACCAGGGGCGCGGCAGTGGGCCCAGCCGCGCCTGGTGGTTTGGGCCCCTCGGGGGTCCGCCGACATCGCCCCTTCGCCTATTTATTCCCCGAGACGCGAAAACCCTAAAACACCGAGCCTTTCATCCAGAACATATTCGCTGCCGCCGCCGTCGTCAACCCTAACTCGGGGGGTTCTGAAGCTCTTCCCGGCACCCTGCCGGAGAGGGGAATCATCACCGGAGGGCTCTACATCGCCATGCCCGCCTCCGGAGTGATGCGTGAGTAGTTCATCCTTGGACTATGGGTCCATAGCAGTAGCTAGATGGTTGTCTTCTCCACTTGTGCCATCATGTTTAGATCTTGTGAGCTGCCTATCATGATCAAGATCATCTTATTGTAATGCTACATGTTGTGTTTGCTGGGATCTGACTTATATTGATACCTATGTGGAGCTGAATATTATATTATCATGTCTATGTCATTTGTGATCTTGCATGCTCTCCGTTACTTGTTGAAGCCTTGGCCACGTGAATACTTGTAACTCCAAGAGGGGGTATTTATGCATGATAGTTGGGTTCAACCTCTATTTAACCTGGGATAGTGACAGCAAGTTCTAAGGTTGTAGATGTGTTGTTGCCACTAGGGGTAAAACAGCAATGCTTTATTCAAGGATGAATGTATTGTTTACATTACGCACATTACTTAATGCAATTGTCTGTTGCTTGCAACTTAATACTGGAAGGGGTACGGATGTTAACCGGAAAGTGGACTATTTAGGCATAGATGCATGCTGGATAGCGGTCTATGTACTTTGTCGTAATGCCCAAATGAATCTCATAGTAGACACCACAGCTCACACATGCATGTTATATGCACTTATCAATTGTCAATTGCCCAGCTGTAATTTGTTTACCCAGCATGTTAGTTATCTTATTGGAGAGACACCACTAGTGAACTGTGGACCCCGGTCCATTCTTTTACATCTGAAATACAATCTACTGCAATCATTGTTCTCTACTGTTTTATGCAAACAAACATCATCTTCCATTCGATACGTTTAACCCTTTGTTTTCAGCAAGCCGGTGAGATTGACAACCTCACTGTTAAGTTGGGGCAAAGTAGTTTGATTGTGTGTGCAGGTTCCACGTTGGCACCGGAATCCCTGGTGTTGCGCCGCACTACACTCCTCCACCAACACCTTCGAAGCAAACCTCGTTTTCCTACTGGTCCGATTAAACCTTGGTTTCATACTGAGGGAAAACTTACTGCTGCACTCATCATACCTTCCTCTTGGGGTTCCCAACTGACGTGTGACGTACAAGCAATTATTTCTGGCACTATTAACCTAGAGCCACCACCCGCGGCCTCCCTCTCCGCCCTATATAAACCTACACTAATCCATGGCCTTAAGCACACATAAACTCTCTCTCTCTCTCGATCCCTCTCTTGTATTCCAATGGAGCCACTCGCGCGCGTAACTCCGTCTCGGCTGTACTACTTCACCAAAGAAGACATGGACTTCAATGTATGGGTCACCCTCCGTGCATATCGCGTGGGGAGGTGGATCCGCGACGTGATGAAGTTGTATCTCGACGGCGCACCGATCAAGTGCGTTGGACTCGACTGCGAGTTCACCGACGCTCTCCGGGTCGACAGACGGATCTTCCACCCGAGAAAAGACAGCGCGCCGCCGTCCTTCAACTCTCGGTGGCGTCCGAGACCCTTGTCTTCCAGATCTGCGAGGCTGATAGGGTGCCGCAGCTCCTCGTGGATTTCTTAGTTGATGAGACCATCAAATTCTATGGCGTGGCTATCCACAATGACTTGCGGATGCTGCGCCCCTACGGAATTGTTATTCCGTCCGCGGTCGACCTCCAAATCGATTGGCGAAACCCAACCGGCAATCCTAGTCCTAGTCTCTATGCTCTCTCCAATGCTATCGTTGGGACAAAACTGAGAACAAGAAGAAGGACAAGAAGAAGGGCAAGGAGAAGGGCAAGGAGATGGGCAAGGACGACGACGAAGAAGACCTCCGGTTTGGCGGATGGGGCAAAGTTCCATTGAGCTACGATAGAGTCGTGTATGCCGCTCTGGACGCTCACCTCGGCTACGAGTTTGCACGGAGGTAGGAATTTTGAAGATGAAGAAAGTTCCAAGATTTATCTATGATTTACTTTTATCGTGTTTATTTTGTTTTCCGTGTTTTTCTTTGTCTTGTCGTGTCGTGTCCCTGGAATTATCTATGTAATGGTGGCACTCGTTCGCATCTAATTATTTATCTAAATCGTGCCCAAAAATGCAGTATAAACATGCGTTTTTAAACCCTAAAACGCAAAGTGGCTGAAATGGCTCCTACACTTACTGGGCCTAATTAGATATAGTTGGCCCATTCCTCTAACCGATACTGGGCTCCTGGAACTTAGTGGGCCTAAACATGCGTTTTTTCCGTAAAAAAAGGCCCACTATGAAACTGATGGCTAGTGTTGGTGAACCCCAAGTGGAAGGTTATGAGTAGACAGCAGAAGTTTTCCCTTGAATAATCTACCCAAGGTTATCATTCCAGTAGGACTTGACGATCTATCGGAAGGTTGTTGATGTTGACTCCCCCTGGCGCTAGGGAGCTTGCACCAACGTGGAATCTGCACAGAACACTAGTATGAAGCAATAAAAATATAGCACTATTAGAGATGACCTGATAATTTGTAGCTGAAGAAGGGGATGCCTTGGGCATCCCCAAGCTTAGATTCTTGAGTCTTCTTGAAATATGCTGGGGAGGTAAGCCTCCCCAAGCTTAAGCTCTTCACTCTTTTTGATCATGTAGTATCATTCTCTCTATCAACACTTGAAAACTTTCTTCACACCAAAACTTAACAGCTTTTCTCATTAGCAGGTTAGTGCACTAAAAGATAATACTTCAAAGTTCTAGCAAAGACAAAACTCACAAGCCAACTATTTTAAACATTAGCCACTGTTACTAGGCTCAAAGTGGGCACTTTTACACGAAAAGAAACCACTTAAAAACTTGTAAAAGAGAGAATGCAAAATAAAAGACAGAATCTGTCAAACCAGAACAGTCTGTAATGACGAATTTTTTCGAGGCACTTACGTTGCTCAGATGAAGAACTTTTGAAATAATGAAAGTTGCGTAATATCATCAGGAACATGCACAAAAAGTTTCAGCATTTTTTTATTTTTTCTGATTTTCTACTGAATTAAACGGTGACGAACAGCAATCTGTCCCAATGCAGTCCCGAAAATAAATACCAACTTTGCATTAGTAACTCTCCTTGGCACAACAAAACAGCAAATAAAAGATACAAAGGAGTTGCTACAGAGGTAAACAAGCATCCTTGACTCAAGAAAACAAAAATAAAACAGCAAATAAAAACATGGGTTATCTCCCAGAAGTGCTTTTCTTTAATGCCTTTGAGCTAGGCATGAAGAGATGCATCAAGTATTGTCAAGACCAGAAACATCAAGGTTCCCAAAAGCTTCAGATAAATCATAATTCACAACAAGAGGGGTTTTATTTTAGCTAGTTCTTGAGAAGAAAACTTGAGAGGCCCACTGCAAGCTTTATGAGTAAATTCATAAAATCCATTATCCAGCACATCAGAAGTTGAAAGTTTTGGTTTAGGCCCCTTAGGTACATACATGAATTTCTTTCCTTTATCTAGAATATACCCTTGCTTCTTAGTTTTGAAAGAGGAAAAAGTATTACTCATGGTGTCAATGACTTCCTCTATCTCCTCAATCCTAGAGTTTTGATCATGATTTTTAAAGCAAGTTTCTAGAGCAACAATTCTTTTATTAAGATCTTCCAAGGATTTATCAAATTTTCAGTGTTCTCAAGTAGTTTTTCAAGCTTAACATCAATACTTGGAAGATTCTCTACAACCTCAAGCTTTTTCATAACATCCTCAAGAGAGACTTCAATTTTAATTTCATTAACAGGTGGTATTCCTACTAGACTTTCAAGGATGTAGCTAGCCTCTAGAGCAGGTGTTCCTAGGAAGTTACCCCCTGTCAAAGTGTCCAAAACATATCTATACCAATTGGTAATGCCAACATAAAAGTTCCTAAGAAGGATTGTAGTGGAATGTTTTTTAGCACACCTATGATGAGCATTACTAATTCTGTACCAAGCATCTTTTAAACTTTCTCCCCCTTGTTGCTTAAAAGTTCGAACCTCAACCTCAGGAGATGAAACAAAATAAGAAGAACCAGACATGATGAGCAAACCGAAATAAACTAGATGCAGGAATTTAATTTTTTTGGGTTTTTGATTTTTAACAGCAAGCAAAACAAAAATAAAACAAGACAAAAAACAAAGTAAAGAGATTGGAACTGAGAGACTCCCCTTTCCAATAGCCTCCAAGTCCCCGGCAACGGCGCCAGAAAACAGCTTGATGGCTACGTGTTGGTGAACCCCAAGAGGAAGGTTATGATGTAGACAGCAGAAGTTTTCCCTTGAAAATCTACCCAAGGTTATCAATCCAGTAGGACTTGACGATCTATCGGAAGGTTGTTGATGTTGACTCCCCCTGGCGCTAGGGAGCTTGCACCAACGTGGAATCTGCACAGACACAAACCAGAACTTTGCCCAACACGAAACAGAGAGGTTGTCAATCTCTCCGGTCTTGCAGAAACAAAGAGTTAAACGTATGGTGTGGAAAACAGCAGGAAAAACAGCAAGTAACAGGAAACAGATGATTGCAGCAGGTTGTGTAAACAGTATGAGGAAATTGGACCAGGGTCCACAGTTCACTAGTGGTGTCTCTCTCAGAACAGATAACTAGCATGTTGGGTAAACAAATTACAGCTGGGCAATTGACAAATAGAGAGGGCATAACAATGCAATACATGCCAAGATGTCTACTATGAAATCTAGTTGGGCATTACAACAAAGTACATAGACCGTTATTCCAACCGCATCTATGCCTAAATAATCCACCTTCAAGGCAGCATCCGCATCCTGTTCAGTATTAAGTTGCTAACAACAGATTATTGCATGAAGTAAAGTGTGTAATGTAATCAATACAAGTGCCCTTGGACACTGCACCAATGTTTTATCCCTAGTAGCAACAGCACATCTACCATCTTAGACCTTTCTGTCACTGATCCAGATATCTAGAGACTGAACCCACTATCGAGCATAAATACCCCCTCTTGGAGTCACAAGCATCTACTTGGCCAAAGCATCTACTAGCAACGGAGAGCATGCAAGATCAAGAGCACATAGATAAACAACTTGAATAAACATGGTATCAATATTCATCGGATCCCAGCAAACACAACATCTAGCATTACAATAAGATGATCTTGATCATGTTAGGCAGCTCACAAGATCTAAACATGGAGGCACAAGGTAGAGAGACAACCATCTAGCTACTGCTATGGACCCGTAGTCCAGGGGTGGACTACTCACGCATCACTCCGGAGGCAGGCATGGTGATGTAGAGCCCTCCGGTGATGATCTCCCCTCCGGCAGGGTGCCGGGAAGAGCTTCAGAACTCCTCCGATCTGAGATTGACGATGACGGCCGCGACGGAACTTTTCGTGGAATATGATCGACCGTAATAGGGTTTTCGCGTCGCGGAGAATATATAGGCGAAGAGGCGGCGTCGGTGGCCGAGGGGGGCCACCACGCCATAGGGGGGCGCGGGCCCACCCTGGGCCGCGCCCTAGTGTGGCGTGGCCCCCTGGTGGGTCTGCTCCGACTCCCCTTTGGACTCCGTGATCTCCTCGTGATATTATTGACGATGTCTTTTGTTTCGTCCAATTCCGAGAATATTTCCTTAATAGATTTTCTGAAACCAAAAACAGCAGAAAACAGGGAACTGGCACTGTGGCATCTTGTTAATAGGTTAGTCCCAGAAAATGCATAAAAATGATATAAAGTAACCAAAACATGTAGCAATTGATATAATAACAGCATGGAACATCAAAAATTATAGATACGTTTGAGACGTATCAGAAACCTTTTATTTTTCTCGAAAAAAAAGAGATAGAGGAATATTCCGACCGTCGGCGGCGCTCCCCAGCGACGCCGTCCTCTCGGTCGCCCGCGCCCGGCACCTTACTACCAACAGGGGTCGCCGCCCACCTCTGCGCGTGGCCGCCTCCAACCCCGTCTCCCGCTCGGCTGATTCCTGTTCACCGCTGCGAGCTCCACCGCCGGCGTTGCTCCACCGCTGGAGAAGAAGGGGGGGGGGGGAAAGCTCCCGGGGATGGCTCTGTTCTCAAAAAAAGCTGGTGAGGTGGGTCCCGCGCTCAGAGGTGCTCATGTGGGTCCTCTGCTGATGTGGATAAGTTGGGGGTCCCACCAGGCACACATAATACCAATCCCTAACCTGTCCCTTGCGGTTAAACCACTATGGGAAAGCCACACTACGCCGACGGCCGTACTGTACGCCGACGGCTAAATGTCGGGGCCGTCGGCGTACAGCACGAGCTAGGGCAGCCGCCCACACAGCCGTCGGCGTACGAAGCGCCGTCGGCGTATCCAGGTAAGGCCGACGGCAGCCGTCGGCGTAAACGGTGCCGTCGGCGTACAAAAGGACGCCGTGACGGAACGTCCAGCGGCGTTGATACGCCGACGGCCGTGCCGTCGGTGTACACGTGTACTTCAACGCCGACGGCGGCCGTCGGCGTATAGATGAACTTTTTTTATTTATTTCTCTATATAATATTTATTTATTTATTTCTCTATATAATATTTAATGTAGTTATAATTTATTATATATTGGACCTATAATTTCCCTCCCAATTTCAGTATCCCACCCCCGTAAAATAACGGTTCGAGTTTCCGGAACCCAACCCTACAACATATACATGTAAAATAAATAAAAACAACACATGTAAAATACCTTCCTATGGCCTAACCTAACACAACCAAGCAAAAAAGTCCACTGGCCTACCCCCTTTCGACGCACGTCTATGGGGGTAGATGAAAACGTTAGGGTTTTCCCAGCGGATTCGGGGTTTCGCCGAAGCGGGGCCCGGAGCGTCGGAACCCCACCAAAACCTAGGTTGTGCCATACCATATATATACAAGTGTGTTGTGTATTGTAAATGTGCAATATCCTACTCCGGGGTGTGACCGGCTTCACCGGCTTCACTTTCTCTCTAGTGAGTTTCTGCACTTAGAGGTGAAAACTCCCGTTTCGGGAGAACCGGATGGAATCTTGTGTTGATTTGGGGTAGACTTTGGTTTCTCACCTTCCTATGGACTAACCTAACACAACCAAGCAAAAAAGTCCACTGGCCTACCCCCTTTCGACGCACGTCTATGGGGGTAGACGAAAACGTTAGGGTTTTCCTAGCGGATTCGGGGTTTCGCCGAAGCGGGGCCCCGGAGCGTCGGAACCCCATCAAAACCTAGGTTGTGCCATACCATATGTATACAAGTGTGTTGTGTGTTGTAAATGTGCAATATCCTACTCCGGGGTGTGACCGGCTTCACCGGCTTGACTTTCTCTCTAGTAGTTTCTGCACTTAGAGGTGAAAACTCCCGTTTCGGGAGAAACTCACTCGGGAGAAACTCACTAAAGAGAAAGTGATGCCGGTGAACCCGCTCACATCCCGCTGTGGGAACTTGGACATCCACAGCACCCAACACACTTGTATACACAGACGAATGACAACAAAAACTTGGGTACATAGACGAATGACAACAAAAACTTGGGTACATAGACGAATGATAACAAACTTTGGGTACATAGACGAATGACAACAAACTTGGGTACATAGACGAATGACAACAAACCATTTTGTCCTAACCAATGATGTGGCTCAGGTTAGTCATACTCTTGCCTAGGCCTATAATACTCGTGGGTGTAGTCGTCGTAGTCACCGTCGTCATCGTCGCTGTCGTCGGACGGCCGTGATGTAGTCGTTGACGGGGGTTGTCGCCTGGACTGTAATTGAGGGTAGCGCAGGCGGGGGTTATCGCCGGCCGTGATGTAGTCCATGACCCTCTTGAGATCCCGGCCGGCCCACCACAGCCGACGGCCGGCCTCGTTGAAGTTCGAAGGACGCGGGCGGTCCACCTCGTACCTGGCGAGCGCCTTCTCACGCCTTTCGATGAAGAAGGCGTCCCAAGTGGGCGATAGTCTGGCTGCCAGCGGGAATCCATCCGCTGCTCCGGAGTGAGCTCGAGGTAGTAGTGGTTCGTGATGGCCGCCCGGCGCGCCAAACCTTGAGGGACAGGAGGGACCGGCACGCCTCCGGTGCTCAGCCTCCAGCCGGTGGGGACGTTGTAGCCGGGTGGGCAGGGGTAGTTCGAGGCACAAAGCGCCTCCGCCTCCGGGTAGGTTAGAGTGGGTACGGTGGAAGCCATGGGAGAGTGATGAGGTTGCAGATATGAGTTTAGATGTGCTATGCCAATGGAGGCCATGAATACATAATATAGTGAGCCGTTGGATCAGCGGTGTGTGTTTCTTTTCAGGGCTTGTGAGCTATAGTATGCCCAATCAGGAAGAAGCACACGGATCGTGTGTTTCCTTCCAGCACTTGTGAGCCGTTGGATCAGCGGTGTGTTTCTTTCGAGCGCTTGTGAGCCGTTGGATCAGCGGTGTGTGTTTCTTTTCAGGGCTTGTGAGCTGTAGTATGCCCAATCAGGAAGAAGCACACGGATCGTGTGTTTCCTTCCAGCACTTGTGAGCCGTTGGATCAGCGGTGTGTTTCTTTCGAGCGCTTGTGAGCCGTTGGATCAGCAGTGTGTGTTTCTTTTCAGGGCTTGTGAGCTGTAGTATGCCCAATCAGGAAGAAGCACACGGATCGTGTGCTTCCTTCCAGCGCTTGTGAGCCGTTGGATCAGCGGTGTGTTTCTTTCGAGCGCTTGTGAGCCGTTGGATCAGCGGTGTGTTTCTTTTGAGCGCTTCTGAGCCGTCGGATCAGCACTATCACGACCACTTCGTAAGCCATGCGACCCTATATATAGCCCACCTCCTCAGACAGGTTACTCACTCACACAAAACATTCCAGCGTCACTCGGAGAGGCATCTTTGGGCAACCAGCGGCAAGACGTCTCTGATGACCTGCGACCGTTCCAAACGGTTGCAGATCATCAGAGATGTCTTGCCGGACAGTTGTAGATCATCAGAGACGTCTTACCGCTGCTTGAATCGAAGTGGCGCTCAAACACAAAACATTCGGGTGTATGACGAGGATTCGGGTGTTTTGTTCTATCCAGATATCCTTCAGTTCCGGGAACCCTCCCCTCGGTCGGATCCAAGCAGCGGCAAGAATCTCTGATGATTAGCAACATTCCCAACACTTGTTCCGACGGTTGCAAATCATCAGAGACGTCTTGCCGCTCCGTGGATCGAAGGCCGATCTGCCGTCTCACGACCACGCGATGATTTGCCGATTTGCCGGTCAAAGTGGCCACTGGAGAAGGTAGGCAACTTCCATCCGACGTGGTTCTGAAAGGGGCATGGTTAATTTAGGTAGTCGAAGGACAAGGGTGCTGCGTCGTCGAAAGGCAAGGGTGCTGCGTCGTCGAAGGGCAAGGGTACTACCGATATTTTAAGTCCACTGAGCTACCCACTTAGAAAATAATAGAAGAATTAAAAAAATTTAAAAAAATTAAAAGAATAATTGATTTCTTTAAAAAAAAATAAGCAAAACCATACGCCGACGGAGCCGTCGGCGTAGGCCTGGATGGCTTTGCCATATCGGCCCGACTTTCGCACCACCCCCAAATCCACACAGCGCCACACCCCACCCCCAAATCCACACAGCGCCACCCCATCCCCGACCCCGCCGCCGGCCGCCCCGACCCCGCCGCCGGCCGCCCCACCCCGTACGCCACCCGCCGCGCCGCCCCCGACCCCGCCGCCGGCCGCCCCACCCCGTACCCCGCCGCCGGCCGCCCCACCCCAAATCCTCTGAAACCCTAGCCCCGCGAGCCACCGCCGGAGCCAATAGCCGACGCCCCCGCCACCGTCCGGGCGCTGCAGCTGTGGGAGCAGCTCGCTGCGGTCATCAGCGAGGTTGGGGACGTCGTCGCCGTCTGCCGTTGGGTCGCCGACACCCTCAAGCCCCGCGCCGTCCTCCTCGTCGGCTCCTCCGCTAGTAATGTTGTCCTGGGCCTCCTTTGTTTTGCCACCTGCGTCCCCAATCTGCATTACATGATAGGTACATCGAACTGTAGAGCTAATTGAATTTCAACACAGAAGTGGCCATTATTTATACATCTTTGTTTACCTGAACTTGTCTGAAGGAGCTAACTGTCGCTTAAATGCAAATGATAGTGCATTTGATGGTAAAGTGAGGCTGGGAGATGCAAATGAAAATGCAGATTAAACAAGGCCAGCTTAGAGATGTTTTAGCTTATAGCGATACTTTATATTCATCACATTATCATTGTATAATGCAGTACAAACTCCATTTAGAACACGAGACGTCACCATACCATTTACTGATAAAATTTTCTCACCCTCATCCAGTTTCTTCTCCTTAACTGAAACTTCGCCGTTGGGAAATACAAAGGTTGCTCTTGGCTATACATAAAAGATACATATTATTAAGCTATCTAAGTAATGAACTTAATCCTCAAGCTTAGAGAAGGTTGTGTTGTTCATATGTGCTAGACATGTGCTGAGGACACTCCAAATCGCTGCGGGGCTGCTGGCCTACTTGGTGCTTACACATTAGGCGGCCTGGCTCTTCTGGTTCCAGCAGATTTGTGCTTGGGGCAGTTGTGTAGTTTTTGCTTCTGTTAGGGCCACCCCATTCTTCTCAGAACCGATATCTCTTTCTTGATTACTACCACTATTTTTAGCCAATCCGTTGTGTAGGCAATATAGTCATATAGCGTTCTTGGACATTACATCTTTGGCATGCTTCTTGTTAATTGCATTACATCTTTATTCTTATTTGCTACATTTTTCAACATGCTTATTAATTGTTTACCCTTTCTCAATGCAGGTGATTGAGCAAGATGAGCCAAGGCAAGGAATCATCGGCCTCCTTGCTGAAGAAGATGCGCCAGAAGAAAGTTACTAAAAGTGGAAGAGAACCTATTCCGAACCCGCGTTACCTGTCTGACAGTGGTGAGAGTAGAGGTGATGCAATTATTAATTTGTTCATGTCTTTATGCTTAATTGTTCACCCTTTCTCAATGCAGGTGAGGGTGGAGATGCTGGAGGAGGGGGAGGTGCCGATGCTCCAGTTCCTCCGAGGGGACGAGGTGCAGGACGAGGATGAGGGCGAGGTGGAGGACGAGGGCGAGGTGAGGGAGGACGAGGGCGAGGTGGGGGCGACGTGTCTTCGGACATACCCTCTGCTTCTGTCGACGAGGGTTCGGAGGAGACGGGCCCCTCCACGGACGTGGGGGCGGGCCCCTCCACGGACTTGGAGGCGGGGCCCTCCGCGCTGCCGAAGAAGCCAAGGATTCGAGGGGAATCCCAGGTCCCTGATGAGGACAAGGAACCTGCTACCGAGGAGGAGAAGATCCTCATTACGCCTAATGGGAGAGAGTAAGTGACTATATATACTAATTTTGAACATGGTAACTTCATTGTGGTCAGGACAATTTGACATGTACTAATGTTTAATTATTGTGCAGCAACTGGATACATCCTGCGGGAGCCCGTGTGCCTAACACCCTGATTGGAGCTTTGATTAGGAAGTTTTGGCCGGGCTTGTACAGTACCGTCCCCAACGGCGCGACGAAGCTAGCCACCCATTGGGTAGACTATCAGGCCGCCAATTACGCGAGCGGCGGGAAATGTTCTGACGCCGTGATCAACAAGTTTTGGGTAAGTTGAACTTTTCGAATTTCGTTCATACTTGATGTCCCCACCATGCTCTCACAATTTGTTTTTTGTGCATGATTAAAGAAGTTCTATAGGGTACTTCCTGAGCAGCGGGGCGATGCGGACAAGACTTTGGAGGGGGCTTGTAGGAAGTTGACACGACAGCAGTTCTACAATGCAAAGCATACCATGATCAATCATTTCAGTACTGAGACGTTAGGCAAGACGGCGGTGAAGCATGAGATTGTGGAGAACCCACTTGAGGTGACCGTAGATGACTACATGGCGGTAAGTAGATTGTTAATGAGATTACATGTTGCTGCTAAGTTGCAATTGCATTATCCGTTCTTCACATGAGTATTGTTTTTTCAGTTTAAGCCCTCATGGGCCTATGGCAAGGATGACGCGTGGAGGGCGTTGGTGTCTAGGTGGGCTGGGGAGGACCCCGCGTTCAAGGCCTTGAGCGAGCGAAACAAGTTAAACCGCGGGAGCGGGGGGACACATCGTGCGGGTGCCCGCAACCATGATCGCTTCAAGGCAAAGCTGGTATATATATACATGAAACAATCTTCATTTATTTCCCCTCATGTTCCTACTTGATACGCATGACACTTCTTTGGCATTGCAGGAGGCCGATTTCGGGGAGCCTCTTTCGGACATGCAAGCATGGGAGAGGATGAAGATGAAGAAGCCCAATTTTTCTGAGCCTCAGCCCTCGCAGCCCGATTACTTCGGCACTGCCAAGGAGGGGCTAAAGGCATACGTCGAGACGTTCAAGGGTATAAATCCGGAGGTGGACAACCCTCTTGAGCATGACATCGACGAGAGAGCGGTGGTCCTTGCCGGGAACGGTTGGGAGCATGGCCGTCCTCTCATGCTTAGTGCGGTACTCACGCGTACTCCTGAGTTGGGCCTCTCGCGTGTCAAGGCTACCCTCACCGCCGACGACCCTCCCGTCCTGCCTCGTCGGCCTTCCCGAGCTCGCCCCGATGTAAGTTTTTCTCAATTTCATTCTCTTTCCGACATTCGTTCCTAGCTAAGTGGCTAAGTTGACGAGATGCGTTCCCTTTTAAAACTGTAGGCTGATTTCGAGGCGGCCTTCGATGCCGCTTACGCGAGCTATGAGAGAGAGTATCAGTTGTGGGTACAGAAGAGCCAGGAGTATGAGGAGTGGGCAGAGTTGAGGGATGCTGTAAGTTTCAACTTTTATATTTGCAAAATATGACAAGTCCCATTTCCTCAGTTTGAACCTTCTTTTTCTACAACTCCTGACATCTAAACTATCTTGTAGGCTGACGAGAAGTTTCATGCCACTGGAGAGCGGTCGCAGCTGCCTACGCGTCCACCTAGGCCGGGGATCATGCCCGTCGGCCCAACGAGGGAGTCGGTCGCTCGCACATACAAGCCAGCGACTCCGGTAAGTTATTTGCCAAACAAGTTGTTACCGCCATGCTGTGCTTTCCAAGTTGCTAACTTGGACTCAAAACATGTAGGGATCGGAATACTCGAGGACTGCACCCTTTGGTCGTGCTTCCGCCTCGCCGACTTCGACGCGCGCGCTCGTGGAGCATGGCACTGGTGGTGCCTCGCCGAGTTCGTCGCGTGAGACCACACCGTCCCGTGCCTCGCCGGATTCCTTGTGTGGTTCGACTGGCCCACGCGGTCGGTCGCCTATTCTCACGCTGTCAGAAATGGATACCTCGGGCTCTCGGGAGGTGTAGGATGTGTTCGGGTGTAGCGTGTGTGAATTCGAACTATGTTTATGTCATTTTTGAGTTTGGATGAATTTGAATCATGTTTGTGTCATTTGGATATGTATGTGATGTTTTATTTGATGTTTCTGTGATGTTTTATAATTTGTGCAATTTTAATTGTATTTAAAATGCGCCAGAAACCAGCAGCAAAAAGTTTCAGAAACTGAAAATATGGTCTAACATACGCCGACGGCATTAGGAGCTGTGGGGACGCACAGGATGGCGCCACGTCGACGCTGGAGGACCATATGGTCATCCCTACGCCGACGGCATTGCCGTCGGCGTAGACTCCTCCCAGACGCACCAGATCAGCACACGTGGCAGCCTAGGCCGACGGCACTGCCGTCGGCGTATAGGTGGAGCAGACGGAGACGTTCGACGTCCGTTTTGTGGGTCCCACTGCGGCGTCGCCGACGGCGACGGATACGCCGACGGCAGTTTTCGTACGCCGACAGCGTCCTACGCCGACGGCGGCCGTCGGCGTAGGCCTACGCCGACGGCGATCGTGGCTACGCCGACGGCGGCCGCCGTCGGCGTTTCGACGGTTTCCCGTAGTGAACCCCACTGTCGCATAGGAGCTATTCAAACCACGAGATGCGTCGCACCACGGCTATTTCAGCCAACGACGTCGCCTCGTGGACAATTGCCCGGAAAGACGTCGCACAGGAGCTATTTGCCCGACCTCAATAGGTCCATAATCTGAAACGATCGTTTTGGCTAATTTCCGAGATACCAAGCGGGGCCGAAGGGTAAAACATAGCATAGACTGCACCAAGGCACACATTCCTCATCATCGCACACAAGCCGCCCTCCACGGGGATCGAAGAGACAAAACCAAACGACACTCATTTTGTCCGAAAAGCACCACCACCGTGGACGAAAAGCACGTGAGCCAAGACCAAACCCTTATATTCTGACGCTGTCGATGCTGCCGAAGGGCAACGCTCAGCCAAGTCCACATAGCTCTACCATTGAGCCGAAGGGTGATATGCAGACGAGACATAAGCAAAGGGATACCCTGCCGAGAGCACAACCAACAGTTCACTGTGTCGCCAATGTAGACGAAAGGCCGCTCACCGTCAAGAACTCGACACGATAGCCATGTGGCGACAATGAAATCGAAGGACATCATTTGTTAAGTCCACACCTGGGTTTTATTGCGGCACACAAAATCAATTGTTTGCCTGAGTACCCGATAAAATGCACTTGGGAATCCGTCCACCACTCAACAACTAGGCCGTTTTCGATAGTGCTGGCTAAGAAACCGGTAGATCTTTACTCCTAGATCACACCCATCGGTATAATCCTACGTCTCGATGAACAAGTAAAAACATTAAAACACCATGAATTTGCATGTCGTCGATCGTGTTACGTCCACGCGTAGTGATGTGATGTCACATGAAAGATGGCGACCGGTGAAGGCAGCCAGGTTAGTTAAAAGAGCCAAAACCGAATAAGTAACCGATTAACTAAGACACTTTATTAAGAAAAGGGAATTCCATCAAGGATGAGACTGACCCAGTCCCATTCCCAGCAGTCAGAAGCAGCAGCAGCGCCCCTTGCGACCCCCACTCTTGCTACGTTTTTCCACAACAGCGTGAGAAATTTCTCCCACCATTAAGCACCGCACGGATCACCATGACACCACTACGCCTCCCTCGCGCCCCTCCTATATAACAGCCCGCACCATACAGGCGTTCTCACTTCATTCGAGCTCGACGATCAAGGTCAGCTGCTGCGAGCCTGTCGGCCGAGGAGTGAATTGGTTGGACGTACGGCGCCATGGGCGAGCTGCCTCCGGGATACCGCTTCTACCCTACGGAGGAGGAGCTCGTGCGCTTCTACCTCCGGCACAAGCTCGACGGCAGCCGAACAGGCGAAATCGAGCGCGTCATCCCCGTCGCCGACGTCTGCTCGCTCGATCCCTGGCAGCTCCCAGGCACGTATACAGTCAACAGACTAAGATATGCATGTCGTGTATTTAGATGCCGCCGTCTGTGGGCATTGCCATTACCGGTGAACTACTAACTGATTGCGTACGTACCTGCAGAGGTGCACCGCGGCGCCGGGGACGGGGAGCCGTGGTTCTACTTCTGCGCGCGGCTGGACCGGGAGGCGCGGGGCGGCCGGCCGAGCCGCACGACGCCGTCGGGGTACTGGAAGGCGGCGGGCACGCCGGGGCTGGTCTACTCCGCCGACGGCCGCCCAGTCGGGACCAAGAAGACTATGGTGTTCTACCGCGGCCGCGCGCCGACAGGGGCCAAGACCAAGTGGAAGATGAACGAGTACAGGGCCTTCGGCGACGACGATATCGATGCCGCCGCTCCGGCACCAAACCCTTTTTTACAGGTAACTACGGCACCCATTTTTGGCTGAAGATACATTACTACCCCTACATACGAATCCAAAATTAAGAACAAGTTGCCATTTATGTATGTAATTTCATGTGATGGACCACGATGATCATATATGCTGATTGTGAAAGCCTATTGTCGTACATATACAAGTTGTAGTCACCTAGTCACATGAGACGTGAGTAAATGATCTTGCAAGTTACAGGAGTATGTCTGAACATATATGCATTGTTTGTGCTTTTTTATAGGCGCGGAGCGAGTTCAGTTTGTGTCGGCTGTACACAAGGTCAGACAGCTTGCGGCAGTTCGACCGCAGGCCGTGCACTGCCGCCAAAGGCGGCGGCTCCGAGGGACCGGCATCGTCGTCCGCCGCTGTTGCTTTGGTGATTGAGGACGATGAAGCCGGAAGGGGTGGTCAGAAGAGGAAAAGGCATGCTGCGGCCGAGGGCACATCTTCAAGCTACGCCGACCGGTCCACCCAGCACCATCAGGGAGGCGCCGATGAGGAGCTCGTCGGCGACATGACGGACTGGGCAGAGTTTCTGGACTGGTTCTGAACTTCTGATAGATGGGTTACGAAGTTCTTAAATACAATTCCATTCATTAAAAAATCTTTCAGAAAAATACATAGTACGTACATAATTTTGTACTGGAGCTTTGTTTAAGCTAATTAATTCTTTTATTTTTTAAACCGCATTTGTTGTATTTTTTTGCCAATGCATTTTTCAGACACAATTCTGTATCTCCCTTGTGGAACAATGCGATTCGTTTTTGTCATCGATTTTTTTTTTACAAAGTCAACTTGTGTTCTCGCCGGCCATGCGTGCAATGATTCCTTTCCACTGCAGCGATTGTAACATCTGTTATTATTACGTGACGTGGGAGGAGGTAGGCGCGAAACGTACAAGACTACACGACGAGGGTCACTACTCACTACTCACTAGACGTCGATTCCCAGATTGACTATCCGTTGTACTTTGCATCCTTGCTTCTTTTTTTTTTAGATGGGCCCCTTCCATGTTCACTAGTCTTTTTATAAGAATACTCTTGTTCCTTGACCCAGTTGGAATTTTGCACCTAATTTTAAGAACCTTTTTTAATTTGTGTAGACTATGCCAGAATTGGGAACCTCCCGAGACATTAGAAGGGTAGATATTTTGGGCTCCTTGGTATTTGGTTTAATGAGTTTTAACCAAAACGAGTGAGGCTCCTCTTCAGTAAACAAAGGCCATATCCATTTGACCATTTGACCATTAGGGCTACGTTGGGAACCTGGGGGTTTGTTACCCCAAGACCGCCTGGTCTTTAGTGCAACACACCTCTGACCATCGAACACAATGGTATTTCATTTAATTTCCCGCCCCTCCTAGTAAAATCTAGCCATGTGTTTCTTAAATCCTTCATGAGTGATGTTTGCAAGCAAAAAAGGCCCATGACAAACGTAGGCAAGCTAGCTTGGGAGGAGTGGGAGCAAAACAGTCCTGATTGACGCCTGCCTGTCTAGCTTGCCTATGTACATGATGGGAGCATACATATTCACAGAAGGCACGCATGTCACGTTTGACAGGGAACTTTCGCACTTCTTCTGGCAGGCGGCCAGTGGGCACCAGAAGTACCACATGGTCAAATGGGCGGATGTGTGCGCCCCCAAGGACTTATCTTCCCGTAAGATGAACGTCGCGCTCATGCTCCGATGGGTTTGGCGGATACTTAGAGAGGAAGGGGGCTATGGCTGCAACTTAACAAAGCGAAGTACCTGCAGGGCCGCCCCCTTCTTTCTTGTGACCGCCGGGATCGATGGATCCCAATTTTGGCGATCCATCCAAACCATCAAGCATGAGATTAGGAAGGGTGCCCGCTTCTCCGTTGGTAATGGAGAAGGCACCCTTTTTTTGGCTAGACCCGTGGCTTGATGAAAGCCCGTTACAACATAGGTTCCCGTCTTTGTTTGCTATTTCTGCGGACCCGTTGCAGCTGGTGGGCTCGGTGATGCACGACGGGACTTGGAACATCTCGTTCCGACGAACATTTGGTATTGCCGAGGCCACAGCCTGGACGGAGTTACGGAGTTTACTTCCGGAGGCACTGCCAGGTGGCCAAGACCTCGTGTCCTAGCACCTCGCGTCCTCTGGGACTTTCTCCGTAAAGACGGCCTATAGGAGTCTATTCAGTAATCCAGTTAGAGCTTGGGCTTCTCCGCTGTGGAAGGCACCCCTGCCTTTAAAGATAAAAATCTTCGTATGGCAGCTTCTTAGGGACCGCCTCCCTTCAGGGGTGGAGGTCCGTAAGCGACAGGGACCGAGGGATGGCCTTTGCCCCTTGTGTGGGATCCTCGAGACGGGAACCCACATCCTGTTTACTTGTCCCGCTACCAGGTTTCTCTGGAACTTCGTCCATGAGGCGCTTGGGCCTGCTTGGAGGCTTCCAATATACATAGTCCAGTCCGCTATAGTAAGGCCCATATATGTAAATGGAAAAGCCCGAAAATTGCACTATATATCGCCCTATGCGAGCGCGAGCACCGACTCGCCCGCAGCGCCCACACCAACTGGGCCGGACCATTAGTTTTTATTTATTTTTACTCGCTTTTAATCGATTCTGTTTATTTTATGAATTCGTTTTATCTCCTTTTTTTCTTTTTCTGTTTTATTTTTATTAGTTCTATTTTTCAATACGAACTTTTTCAAACTGTTTTTTGTCAAATTTGAACAATTTCAAAAATATTTTCAAATATGAACAATTTTTAAATTTGTACCATTTTAAAAATCTGAAGTATTTTCAAATATGGACAATTCTCGAAATTTGAACCTTTTTAAAAAATGAACAATGTGAACCATTTTTAAAGATGAACATTTTCAAAATCTGATCCAGTTTGCAATATGAACATTTTAAAATCTGAACCATTTTCAAATATGAACATTTTTTAAACACTGAACCATTTTCAAAATCGTGAAGACTAGGGACTAGCTACACGTACAGAAAACTAGCTAATTTTTTTTAAATAATACGCGAAAATTATTTAATTGGGAAAATAATACGTGTTTTTATTTTTTTTTCAAAAATATTAGTCAGTTATCTTAGCCTAAGCCGACTGGGCTAATCGTCCTTGGGGAAGACGATTAGGGCCTTGTCGTCTTTGGGGAAGACGATAGGTAGTTGCATGCATGCACATGCATAGTCCTTGCCACATGCAGATTCCTTGCACATGGGACCTGTCGTCTTCTGTGAAGACGCTAATCGTCTTCGGCCAAGATGAGTGGATAATATTTTTAAAAATAAAAAACACGTATTATTTCTGGAAAAAAAAAGCGTATTATTTAAAAAAAAATAGCCAGAAAACTATCCATAAAACACGTACAAGAAACGAGCGCTAACAGGCCGGACCAAGGACAGCCCAAAAGAAGAACGCTGGGACGATCACTTGGGCGAGCTGGTGACAAGCGCTCGCTAAGGGCGAGACATAGGCGCTCCCAATGTTTCGCTTCTGTTTATATAAAAAAGATATCAGACGGGGCCAGCGGCTGTGCAAATTACACCAGTCTGGATCACTTGATCCGGCAGCAGTCATTGTCAAAACTAAGCTGTCATGGACAGTTGGAGTACTGGTGCTAGATGCGGATGCGGTCCAAAGGTAGTTGGATGACCGCAGCCTGAACGCCCGTGGTTTTCCCCATTCTTTTTGGAGAGTTTTTCCACGTTAAAATAATATGTCCACCATGTTGATTTCGTTCTTCTTTGTTGTTTATTTTTTGTCGTGTATAACACTTGCTGATAGAACGCAAACCCGTTTTACGACTTCATGAATGAGTGGAGTTTGCTATCGTGCTTGGACAATTGGAGTACTAGTAGATGCGGATGCGGTCCAAAGCTAGTTGGATGACCGCAGCCTGAACGCGCAGCTGCCGAGACCTTCCTGGCGCAGTAATTTTCTTTCCGGGCCAGGGTCAACCGCGCTAGACTAGCACTCACCAAAGTTAACTGCCAGTTGTCTATGATTGGCGTGCCACGATCGATCACGATGCATGCCCAAAGCGACCTTCCACAGCAGGGGCACCAACCAGGTCAATCTCAATCCTATGCATAACCAACAGACATTCAGACAATTCAACGTACACTGCTTAACTTTCCACTTGAAACTTAGTCTTTTCCATATCCGTGTTAGCAGACGTAATATTCTGATCTAACCAAATGTATAAAAGGCAGACCGGGTCACGACATGATCATCTCATTTTCTCCACTAAAGTATTATCATATGCGAGATGGAGGCGTGAAGCGCGACAGCACGGCCGGAGACCCCGACGACCGGGCGACAGGTCCACGGCATATCTGCAGATGCAAAGACATCGACGACGACCACCCCCCGGTCCGTAGTAGGGAGACGCGTGCAACGGCGATCGACGTCGCAGTCCTGGGTGAGCTGTTGCCTGCATACAAGCTACCGGAATGTTTAGGGGGTAGTGGCCGAGGATGGATGCCTCGATCAGGCCGGCGGTCATGCCTGAGTGACGGACTGAGTCGCGGCGTCCGCCGTGTGGAAGCTCGTCCACTGTAACTAGCTTAGCTGTACTTCCTTCCCCGGTGGAAGAAAACCGAGCGAGCTGATGAGGAAGAGGGAGCAGCCCGAACATGGCGGCACGGCCAGGGCATAGCAGTACTGCAGTCGCCGTCGTCGCGCCACTCGATCGCGTGTGTCCTGGCGACAGTGACGCCGAGATCCGGCCGATCGATCATTCGTTTCATTGGACTCGGCTGGTCTGCTACCTGACAAACCGTATCACCAGTCATATCTGATGCGTGGTGTACGTCTGTGGTTGTTGACAAACTGTAGCCTGATGGCTCCACGTACTACTTTGATTCGGACAACGCCGATGTTGACTTGTTAAAAACCGGAAAAAGGGTGGCGTTGACTTGGAGCTCGTTTGACAAGTGTGCTTGAGTGCTTGCCCAGTTGAATCATCGCGTACGCGTTTCCTCGGGTAAACGTGTTGGTCTGGGTTAATTAGTAAGGACCCTCGGGCTTACGCCGCTTCAGTCCTGCAGGCTGCAGAGGGTACTAAACTAAGCCGATCATGTTGCTATGATATGGGCAGTTCAACGCAAACCTAGTTTGTGATTGCTGAAATGTGTTGTTGTGAATTTATCTTAAAGAGCAATTATCATAAACCAAAGCTACTCAGGCAGGGTTTCACAAAACCCCAACCGAAGAAAATTTAGCATAAAACCACATCTTCTTAGGAACATATATCACAGAACATAAATCTCACGATTTAGTCAGTTTGACACCGTTGATGACAACCCCCTGATCCACCAGTCATGTGCCACATGTGAAGTAGGAGGTTCTCTCTCGGTTTTTTCCTGCAAACTGGATCGGACTTAAACTGAACCGTTTAGAAGTTTTCATGTTTTTGAACTTGTGATCAAAATTAGTTCAAAATTTGAAATCCTAAGAATAATTCCAGTAATTCAAACTACGTGTATTTAGTAAACTAGGAAATTTCGACCTCATTTCGCCTAGCAATTTAGAAGTTTTGTTTTCACAATTTTAGTTTCTTTCAGCAAAAAAGTGTTCAAATTGAAACTTTTTACAATACTGAAAAAAATCAAGTAACTGAAAAATACACGTCCTGAGTACATTGGCAAATTTTGAACACAATTGCGTAGCCGATTGAAGTTTCAGTAGTTTCCGTAACTTTCTGGCAAAATTCAAATTTGACTGTTTTAAGAAAAGAAATAGAAAAATTACATTAGCTTAACACGAGCTCACTTGCGGAACAAATAACTAGATTTTATATTAGTTTTTTAATGTTTAAACTTTTGAACTAACTTTGACTAAAAGTTAAAGAAAATATGAAAAATTTCAAACCGTACGATTCAGGTCCGGCCCGATCAGGAAAAAAGGACTTAAACACCTCCTCTGCCATATGTCACTTTACTGATGGGCCCCGGTCATCATACATGGTGTCAAGTTGAGTAAATCGTGATATTTGGGTTCTCTATAACATTTAGCCGAAAAGTTGTGGTTATAACGATCCCTCAGTTGTGATTTTGTTAAACCATTAGCCCCAATAGTACTGGTTTTGTGATATTTGGTCTATTTGGAAACCATTTACATAAGAATAGTGACAAAAGCATAAATGTTTTTTGGTAGTCAGACCATAAAATAGTAGAAACATCTGGGGGAAACAGATTTATCACAATCCATCACGACACTAAACATGATTCACGTTGAACTCCAGCCGGTTCAGTTTTGCCCCCATATCGCCATCAGTCCCCAATCACGACCTCTCAAAGCATTAGTGGAGCTCTGAATGCTAAATATACCAAATTGAAAGACAGCCATTTTCGAAATAATTGTTGGAACAGATATACTTAGTAAAAAATTCTTAGCCGATACATATGATAAAGTATGATTCAGTCTAGTACTGGCGCTTCAAAATCAGTTGTTTAGGTTGCAAGCTGGATTGTGGTTGCGTCGTTTCCCAAACTACTTTTTGGTGTACTTTATAGGTTTGATATCTTCTTTTATCTAGGTGTTTTTAGTATAGGTTCAACACGTCACACATCGGTTTGGTTTTACCATGTTGTCGCTAAAACATTGTACTTGTAATATGTCTTAATTCTCGGCATATTTAATTGCAAACTTTGTATTCCCAGTTGGCAAGAGAACAACACAACTGAAAAACTGCAAACTAAGACAAAATATTTACATGTGAATTTGTGGACACATAGTTTAGGGTATTTGGACACGAGAATTTTACTGTTTTAATGTCAATTGCTAATGAGCTACTAATGCCTACTATACCTTCAAAAAAGAACGTGTCAAGCTTAATCGAAAATGTAAACGAGTATGGCTGTGTTAAAAAACATCTGGTGGTCTCATTTGCTCATTTTCTACCTTAACCGTTGCCAGATTAAATCTTTTCTCCCCCACCTCTTCATTTTTCCACTAACGTGCTGTCAAGTTTATGTAGACAATGAATCAATGCATTCAAGTAGGAGTGTTATATAGATGGAATTAAATAATGGATATGCATGCGCTTCACCACCGTATACAAGATCTCGATTAGACTGAATATTCGCGAATTAAGAACATCACATAGTACAGTGATCTACGCTTCTAGTAGGTGATCTACGCTTCTAGTAGTATGGATCATTGAATAGGTCAAGAAACAGGCTACAAGGTTCTATGGATCACTGTTTTTTTAGATAAGGGGGTGCGGATCCCCGGCCTCTGCATCAAAGTGATGCACACAGCCATCCGCAATTATTAAAATTCCATAAGTATCAAAGTTTACAATTCAAGGATCACTTAAGGGGTTCTATGGATCACTGATGAAGGCGGAATGTTCTCTGCACGCTTCATCTGACGTATTCCCTCCGGTCCGGTGTGGCGGTGTGTAGGGTCACCCCCCCCCCCCCCCCCAAAAACTTATTTGGTCCGTTTTAGCGCTGATGAAAGGCCTGCATATAGATATTTAATATCCCTATCTAATCGCTTGGTGGATGCCCTTTCTCCTCCTTGAATAACCCCTGACCGCACGTAATTTACCACCTCTTCTCCGCGATCACAGGAGGAGAGATAAGCATAAGACACCCACATAAAGCCGCAAACTACATACACAAAAAAAAACACTAAACTTTGAGAAAACTCCAAGCGAGTTACCCGATGACAAGTACCCCAACGCAGTCGCTTAGCAGAGACGACGCAAGAGCGCCATCGAAGGGCAAAACATAGCACTGACCGCACCAAGGCACATACATCATCACCGCAAACAAGACCTCCGTGGGGATCAAAGACACAAAAAACAAATGGCAGTACTCCTATTGTCCGAGAAGCACCACCACCGTCGACGAAAAGCAGATTAACCGAGACAAAACCCTAATATTGTGACGCCGTCGGCGCAGACAAAGGGTAACACTCAACCAAGTCCACATAGCTCCACCAGTGAACCGAAGGGCGACATGCAGCCGAGACATAATCGAAGGGCTACCCTACCGAGAACACAACCAATAATTAACTCTTGCTGAGTGTTTTTTTTTTTGCGACACTCGGCAAAATCAGCTGTTTGCCGAGTAACTGATAAAATGCAGTTGGGAAACCGTCCATCACTCAACAACTAGGCTGTTTTCGGTAGTGCCGGTTAAGAAACCGGTAGATCTCTGCTGCGAGATCACACCAATCGGTTTAATCCTCAGTCTCGCTAAACAAGTAAAAACATTAAAACACTCTCAAACCTGAATTTGCATGTCCTCAGTTTAGGAATTTGCATGATGTCACATAAAGATGGCGACCGGTGAAGGCAGCCAGGTTAGTTAAAAGAGCCAAAACCGAATAAGTAACCGATTAACTAAGACACTTTATTAAGAAAAGGGAATTCCATCAAGGATGAGACTGACCCAGTCCCATTCCCAGCAGTCAGAAGCAGCAGCAGCGCCCCTTGCGACCCTCACTCTTGCTACGTTTTTCCACAGCAGCGTGAGAAATTTCTCCCACCATTAAGCACCGCACCGATCACCATGACACCACTACGCCTCCCTCGCGCCTCTCCTATATATAACAGCCCGCACCATACAGGCGTTCTCACTTCATTCTACCTCGACGATCAAGATCAGCTGCTGCGAGCCGGTCGGCCGAGGAGTGAATTGGTTGGACGTACGGCGCCATGGGCGAGCTGCCTCCGGGATACCGCTTCTACCCTACGGAGGAGGAGCTCGTGTGCTTCTACCTCCGGCACAAGCTCGACGGCAGCCGAACAGGCGACATCGAGCGCGTCATCCCCGTCGCCGACGTCTGCTCGCTCGATCCCTGGCAGCTCCCAGGCACGTATACAGTCTACAGACCAAGATATGCATGTCGTGTATTTAGATGCCGCCGTCTGTGGGCATTGCCATTACCGGTGAACTACTAACTGATTGCGTACGTACCTGCAGAGGTGCACCGCGGCGCCGGGGACGGGGAGCCGTGGTTCTACTTCTGCGCGCGGCAGGACCGGGAGGCGCGGGGCGGCCGGCCGAGCCGCACGACGCCGTCGGGGTACTGGAAGGCGGCGGGCACGCCGGGGCTGGTCTACTCCGCCGACGGCCGCCCAGTCGGGACCAAGAAGACTATGGTGTTCTACCGCGGCCGCGCGCCGGCAGGGGCCAAGACCAAGTGGAAGATGAACGAGTACAGGGCCTTCGGCGACGACGATATCGATGCCGCCGCTCCGGCACCAAACCCTTTTTTACAGGTAACTACGGCACCCATTTTTGGCTGATGATACATTACTACCCTACATACGAATCCAAAATTAAGAACAAGTTGCCATTTATGTATGTAATTTCATGTGATGGACCACGATGATCATATATGCTGATTGTGAAAGCCTATTGTCGTACATATACAAGTTGTAGTCACCTAGTCACATGAGACGTGAGTAAATGATCTTGCAAGTTACAGGAGTATGTCTGAACATATATGCATTGTTTGTGCTTTTTATAGGCGCGGAGCGAGTTCAGTTTGTGTCGGCTGTACACAAGGTCAGACAGCTTGCGGCAGTTCGACCGCAGGCCGTGCACTGCCGCCAAAGGCGGCGGCTCCGAGGGACCGGCATCGTCGTCCGCCGCTGTTGCTTTGGTGATTGAGGACGATGAAGCCGGAAGGGGTGGTCAGAAGAGGAAAAGGCATGCTGCGGCCGAGGGCACATCTTCAAGCTACGCCGACCGGTCCACCCAGCACCATCAGGGAGGCGCCGATGAGGAGCTCGTCGGCGACATGACGGACTGGGCAGAGTTTCTGGACTGGTTCTGAACTTCTGATAGATGGGTTACGAAGTTCTTAAATACAATTCCATTCATTAAAAAATCTTTCAGAAAAATACATAGTACGTACATAATTTTGTACTGGAGCTTTGTTTAAGCTAATTAATTCTTTTATTTTTTAAACCGCATTTGTTGTATTTTTTTGCCAATGCATTTTTCAGACACAATTCTGTATCTCCCTTGTGGAACAATGCGATTCGTTTTTGTCATCGATTTTTTTTTTACAAAGTCAACTTGTGTTCTCGCCGGCCATGCGTGCAATGATTCCTTTCCACTGCAGCGATTGTAACATCTGTTATTATTACGTGACGTGGGAGGAGGTAGGCGCGAAACGTACAAGACTACACGACGAGGGTCACTACTCACTACTCACTAGACGTCGATTCCCAGATTGACTATCCGTTGTACTTTGCATCCTTGCTTCTTTTTTTTTTAGATGGGCCCCTTCCATGTTCACTAGTCTTTTTATAAGAATACTCTTGTTCCTTGACCCAGTTGGAATTTTGCACCTAATTTTAAGAACCTTTTTTAATTTGTGTAGACTATGCCAGAATTGGGAACCTCCCGAGACATTAGAAGGGTAGATATTTTGGGCTCCTTGGTATTTGGTTTAATGAGTTTTAACCAAAACGAGTGAGGCTCCTCTTCAGTAAACAAAGGCCATATCCATTTGACCATTTGACCATTAGGGCTACGTTGGGAACCTGGGGGTTTGTTACCCCAAGACCGCCTTGGTCTTTAGTGCAACACACCTCGACCATCGAACACAATGGTATTTCATTTAATTTCCCGCCCCTCCTAGTAAAATCTAGCCATGTGTTTCTTAAATCCTTCATGAGTGATGTCTGCAAGCAAAAAAAGGCCCATGACAAACGTAGGCAAGCTAGCTTGGGAGGAGTGGGAGCAAAACAGTCCTGATTGACGCCTGCCTGTCTAGCTTGCCTATGTACATGATGGGAGCATACATATTCCCAGAAGGCACGCATGTCACGTTTGACTGGGAACTTTCGCACTTCTTCTGGCAGGCGGCCAGTGGGCACCAGAAGTACCACATGGTCAAATGGGCGGATGTGTGCGCCCCCAAGGACTTATCTTCCCGTAAGATGAACGTCGCGCTCATGCTCCGATGGGTTTGGCGGATACTTAGAGAGGAAGGGGGCTATGGCTGCAACTTAACAAAGCGAAGTACCTGCAGGGCCGCCCCCTTCTTTCTTGTGACCGCCGGGATCGATGGATCCCAATTTTGGCGATCCATCCAAACCATCAAGCATGAGATTAGGAAGGGTGCCCGCTTCTCCGTTGGTAATGGAGAAGGCACCCTTTTTTGGCTGGACCCGTGGCTTGATGAAAGCCCGTTACAACATAGGTTCCCGTCTTTGTTTGCTATTTCTGCGGACCCGTTGCAGCTGGTGGGCTCGGTGATGCACGACGGGACTTGGAACATCTCGTTCCGACGAACATTTGGTATTGCCGAGGCCACAGCCTGGACGGAGTTACGGAGTTTACTTCCGGAGGCACTGCCAGGTGGCCAAGACCTCGTGTCCTAGCACCTCGCGTCCTCTGGGACTTTCTCCGTAAAGACGGCCTATAGGAGTCTATTCAGTAATCCAGTTAGAGCTTGGGCTTCTCCGCTGTGGAAGGCACCCCTGCCTTTAAAGATAAAAATCTTCGTATGGCAGCTTCTTAGGGACCGCCTCCCTTCAGGGGTGGAGGTCCGTAAGCGACAGGGACCGAGGGATGGCCTTTGCCCCTTGTGTGGGATCCTCGAGACGGGAACCCACATCCTGTTCACTTGTCCCGCTACCAGGTTTCTCTGGAACTTCGTCCATGAGGCGCTTGGGCCTGCTTGGAGGCTTCCAATATACATAGTCCAGTCCGCTATAGTAAGGCCCATATATGTAAATGGAAAAGCCCGAAAATTGCACTATATATCGCCCTATGCGAGCGCGAGCACCGACTCGCCCGCAGCGCCCACACCAACTGGGCCGGACCATTAGTTTTTATTTATTTTTACTCGCTTTTAATCGATTCTGTTTATTTTATGAATTCGTTTTATCTCCTTTTTTTCTTTTTCTGTTTTATTTTTATTAGTTCTATTTTTCAATACGAACTTTTTCAAACTGTTTTTTGTCAAATTTGAACAATTTCAAAAATATTTTCAAATATGAACAATTTTTAAATTTGTACCATTTTAAAAATCTGAAGTATTTTCAAATATGGACAATTCTCGAAATTTGAACCTTTTTAAAAATGAACAATGTGAACCATTTTTAAAGATGAACATTTTCAAAATCTGATCCAGTTTGCAATATGAACATTTTAAAATCTGAACCATTTTCAAATATGAACATTTTTTAAACACTGAACCATTTTCAAAATCGTGAAGACTAGGGACTAGCTACACGTACAGAAAACTAGCTAATTTTTTTTAAATAATACGCGAAAATTATTTAATTGGGAAAATAATACGTGTTTTTATTTTTTTTTCAAAAATATTAGTCAGTTATCTTAGCCTAAGCCGACTGGGCTAATCGTCCTTGGGGAAGACGATTAGGGCCTTGTCGTCTTTGGGGAAGACGATAGGTAGTTGCATGCATGCACATGCATAGTCCTTGCCACATGCAGATTCCTTGCACATGGGACCTGTCGTCTTCTGTGAAGACGCTAATCGTCTTCGGCCAAGATGAGTGGATAATATTTTTAAAAATAAAAAAACACGTATTATTTCTGGAAAAAAAAAGCGTATTATTTAAAAAAAAATAGCCAGAAAACTATCCATAAAACACGTACAAGAAACGAGCGCTAACAGGCCGGACCAAGGACAGCCCAAAAGAAGAACGCTGGGACGATCACTTGGGCGAGCTGGTGACAAGCGCTCGCTAAGGGCGAGACATAGGCGCTCCCAATGTTTCGCTTCTGTTTATATAAAAAAGATATCAGACGGGGCCAGCGGCTGTGCAAATTACACCAGTCTGGATCACTTGATCCGGCAGCAGTCATTGTCAAAACTAAGCTGTCATGGACAGTTGGAGTACTGGTGCTAGATGCGGATGCGGTCCAAAGGTAGTTGGATGACCGCAGCCTGAACGCCCGTGGTTTTCCCCATTCTTTTTGGAGAGTTTTTCCACGTTAAAATAATATGTCCACCATGTTGATTTCGTTCTTCTTTGTTGTTTATTTTTTGTCGTGTATAACACTTGCTGATAGAACGCAAACCCGTTTTACGACTTCATGAATGAGTGGAGTTTGCTATCGTGCTTGGACAATTGGAGTACTAGTAGATGCGGATGCGGTCCAAAGCTAGTTGGATGACCGCAGCCTGAACGCGCAGCTGCCGAGACCTTCCTGGCGCAGTAATTTTCTTTCCGGGCCAGGGTCAACCGCGCTAGACTAGCACTCACCAAAGTTAACTGCCAGTTGTCTATGATTGGCGTGCCACGATCGATCACGATGCATGCCCAAAGCGACCTTCCACAGCAGGGGCACCAACCAGGTCAATCTCAATCCTATGCATAACCAACAGACATTCAGACAATTCAACGTACACTGCTTAACTTTCCACTTGAAACTTAGTCTTTTCCATATCCGTGTTAGCAGACGTAATATTCTGATCTAACCAAATGTATAAAAGGCAGACCGGGTCACGACATGATCATCTCATTTTCTCCACTAAAGTATTATCATATGCGAGATGGAGGCGTGAAGCGCGACAGCACGGCCGGAGACCCCGACGACCGGGCGACAGGTCCACGGCATATCTGCAGATGCAAGGACATCGACGACGACCACCCCCCGGTCCGTAGTAGGGAGACGCGTGCAACGGCGATCGACGTCGCAGTCCTGGGTGAGCTGTTGCCTGCATACAAGCTACCGGAATGTTTAGGGGGTAGTGGCCGAGGATGGATGCCTCGATCAGGCCGGCGGTCATGCCTGAGTGACGGACTGAGTCGCGGCGTCCGCCGTGTGGAAGCTCGTCCACTGTAATAGCTAGCTGTACTTCCTTCCCCGGTGGAAGAAAACCGAGCGAGCTGATGAGGAAGAGGGAGCAGCCCGAACATGGCGGCACGGCCAGGGCATAGCAGTACTGCAGTCGCCGTCGTCGCGCCACTCGATCGCGTGTGTCCTGGCGACAGTGACGCCGAGATCCGGCCGATCGATCATTCGTTTCATTGGACTCGGCTGGTCTGCTACCTGACAAACCGTATCACCAGTCATATCTGATGCGTGGTGTACGTCTGTGGTTGTTGACAAACTGTAGCCTGATGGCTCCACGTACTACTTTGATTCGGACAACGCCGATGTTGACTTGTTAAAAACCGGAAAAAGGGTGGCGTTGACTTGGAGCTCGTTTGACAAGTGTGCTTGAGTGCTTGCCCAGTTGAATCATCGCGTACGCGTTTCCTCGGGTAAACGTGTTGGTCTGGGTTAATTAGTAAGGACCCTCGGGCTTACGCCGCTTCAGTCCTGCAGGCTGCAGAGGGTACTAAACTAAGCCGATCATGTTGCTATGATATGGGCAGTTCAACGCAAACCTAGTTTGTGATTGCTGAAATGTGTTGTTGTGAATTTATCTTAAAGAGCAATTATCATAAACCAAAGCTACTCAGGCAGGGTTTCACAAAACCCCAACCGAAGAAAATTTAGCATAAAACCACATCTTCTTAGGAACATATATCACAGAACATAAATCTCACGATTTAGTCAGTTTGACACCGTTGATGACAACCCCCTGATCCACCAGTCATGTGCCACATGTGAAGTAGGAGGTTCTCTCTCGGGTTTTTTCCTGCAAACTGGATCGGACTTAAACTGAACCGTTTAGAAGTTTTCATGTTTTTGAACTTGTGATCAAAATTAGTTCAAAATTTGAAATCCTAAGAATAATTCCAGTAATTCAAACTACGTGTATTTAGTAAACTAGGAAATTTCGACCTCATTTCGCCTAGCAATTTAGAAGTTTTGTTTTCACAATTTTAGTTTCTTTCAGCAAAAAAGTGTTCAAATTGAAACTTTTTACAATACTGAAAAAAATCAAGTAACTGAAAAATACACGTCCTGAGTACATTGGCAAATTTTGAACACAATTGCGTAGCCGATTGAAGTTTCAGTAGTTTCCGTAACTTTCTGGCAAAATTCAAATTTGACTGTTTTAAGAAAAGAAATAGAAAAATTACATTAGCTTAACACGAGCTCACTTGCGGAACAAATAACTAGATTTTATATTAGTTTTTTAATGTTTAAACTTTTGAACTAACTTTGACTAAAAGTTAAAGAAAATATGAAAAATTTCAAACCGTACGATTCAGGTCCGGCCCGATCAGGAAAAAAAGGACTTAAACACCTCCTCTGCCATATGTCACTTTACTGATGGGCCCCGGTCATCATACATGGTGTCAAGTTGAGTAAATCGTGATATTTGGGTTCTCTATAACATTTAGCCGAAAAGTTGTGGTTATAACGATCCCTCAGTTGTGATTTTGTTAAACCATTAGCCCCAATAGTACTGGTTTTGTGATATTTGGTCTATTTGGAAACCATTTACATAAGAATAGTGACAAAAGCATAAATGTTTTTTGGTAGTCAGACCATAAAATAGTAGAAACATCTGGGGAAACAGATTTATCACAATCCATCACGACACTAAACATGATTCACGTTGAACTCCAGCCGGTTCAGTTTTGCCCCCATATCGCCATCAGTCCCCAATCACGACCTCTCAAAGCATTAGTGGAGCTCTGAATGCTAAATATACCAAATTGAAAGACAGCCATTTTCGAAATAATTGTTGGAACAGATATACTTAGTAAAAAATTCTTAGCCGATACATATGATAAAGTATGATTCAGTCTAGTACTGGCGCTTCAAAATCAGTTGTTTAGGTTGCAAAGCTGGATTGTGGTTGCGTCGTTTCCCAAACTACTTTTTGGTGTACTTTATAGGTTTGATATCTTCTTTTATCTAGGTGTTTTTAGTATAGGTTCAACACGTCACACATCGGTTTGGTTTTACCATGTTGTCGCTAAAACATTGTACTTGTAATATGTCTTAATTCTCGGCATATTTAATTGCAAACTTTGTATTCCCAGTTGGCAAGAGAACAACACAACTGAAAAACTGCAAACTAAGACAAAATATTTACATGTGAATTTGTGGACACATAGTTTAGGGTATTTGGACACGAGAATTTTACTGTTTAATGTCAATTGCTAATGAGCTACTAATGCCTACTATACCTTCAAAAAAGAACGTGTCAAGCTTAATCGAAAATGTAAACGAGTATGGCTGTGTTAAAAAACATCTGGTGGTCTCATTTGCTCATTTTCTACCTTAACCGTTGCCAGATTAAATCTTTTCTCCACCCACCTCTTCATTTTTCCACTAACGTGCTGTCAAGTTTATGTAGACAATGAATCAATGCATTCAAGTAGGAGTGTTATATAGATGGAATTAAATAATGGATATGCATGCGCTTCACCACCGTATACAAGATCTCGATTAGACTGAATATTCGCGAATTAAGAACATCACATAGTACAGTGATCTACGCTTCTAGTAGGTGATCTACGCTTCTAGTAGTATGGATCATTGAATAGGTCAAGAAACAGGCTACAAGGTTCTATGGATCACTGTTTTTTTTAGATAAGGGGTGCGGATCCCCGGCCTCTGCATCAAAGTGATGCACACAGCCATCCGCAATTATTAAAATTCCATAAGTATCAAAGTTTACAATTCAAGGATCACTTAAGGGGGTTCTATGGATCACTGATGAAGGCGGAATGTTCTCTGCACGCTTCATCTGATGTATTCCCTCCGGTCCGGTGTGGCGGTGTGTAGGGCTCCCCCCCCCCAAAACTTATTTGGTCCGTTTTAGCGCTGATGAAAGGCCTGCATATAGATATTTAATATCCCTATCTAATCGCTTGGTGGATGCCCTTTCTCTCCTCCTTGAATAACCCCTGACCGCACGTAATTTACCACCTCTTCTCCGCGATCACAGGAGGAGAGATAAGTATAAGACACCCACATAAAGCCGCAAACTACATACACAAAAAAAAACACTAAACTTTGAGAAAACTCCAAGCGAGTTACCCGATAACAAGTACCCCAACGCAGTCGCTTAGCAGAGACGACGCAAGAGCGCCATCGAAGGGCAAAACATAGCACTGACCGCACCAAGGCACATACATCACCACCGCAAACAAGACCTCCGTGGGGATCAAAGACACAAAAAACAAATGGCAGTACTCCTATTGTCCGAGAAGCACCACCACCGTCGACGAAAAGCAGATTAACCGAGACCAAACCCTAATATTGTGACGCCGTCAGCGCAGACAAAGGGTAACACTCAACCAAGTCCACATAGCTCCACCAGTGAACCAAAGGGCGACATGCAGCCGAGACATAATCGAAGGGCTACCCTACCGAGAACACAACCAATAATTAACTCTTGCTGAGTGTTTTTTTTTTGCGACACTCGGCAAAATCAGCTGTTTGCCGAGTAACTGATAAAATGCAGTTGGGAAACCGTCCATCACTCAACAACTAGGCCGTTTTCGGTAGTGCCGGTTAAGAAACCGGTAGATCTCTGCTGCGAGATCACACCAATCGGTTTAATCCTCAGTCTCGCTAAACAAGTAAAAACATTAAAACACTCTCAAACCTGAATTTGCATGTCGTCGGTCGTGTTACGTCCACGCGTAGTGATGTGATGTCACATAAAAGATGGCGACCGGTGAAGGCAGCCAGGTTAGTTAAAAGAGCCAAAACCGAATAAGTAACCGATTAACTAAGACACTTTATTAAGAAAAGGGAATTCCATCAAGGATGAGACTGACCCAGTCCCATTCCCAGCAGTCAGAAGCAGCAGCAGCGCCCCTTGCGACCCCCACTCTTGCTACGTTTTTCCACAACAGCGTGAGAAATTTCTCCCACCATTAAGCACCGCACCGATCACCATGACACCACTACGCCTCCCTCGCGCCTCTCCTATATATAACAGCCCGCACCATACAGGCGTTTCTCACTTCATTCTACCTCGACGATCAAGATCAGCTGCTGCGAGCCGGTCGGCCGAGGAGTGAATTGGTTGGACGTACGGCGCCATGGGCGAGCTGCCTCCGGGATACCGCTTCTACCCTACGGAGGAGGAGCTCGTGCGCTTCTACCTCCGGCACAAGCTCGACGGCAGCCGAACAGGCGACATCGAGCGCGTCATCCCCGTCGCCGACGTCTGCTCGCTCGATCCCTGGCAGCTCCCAGGCACGTATACAGTCTACAGACCAAGATATGCATGTCGTGTATTTAGATGCCGCCGTCTGTGGGCATTGCCATTACCGGTGAACTACTAACTGATTGCGTACGTACCTGCAGAGGTGCACCGCGGCGCCGGGGACGGGGAGCCGTGGTTCTACTTCTGCGCGCGGCAGGACCGGGAGGCGCGGGGCGGCCGGCCGAGCCGCACGACGCCGTCGGGGTACTGGAAGGCGGCGGGCACGCCGGGGCTGGTCTACTCCGCCGACGGCCGCCCAGTCGGGACCAAGAAGACCATGGTGTTCTACCGCGGCCGCGCGCCGGCAGGGGCCAAGACCAAGTGGAAGATGAACGAGTACAGGGCCTTCGACGACGACGATATCGATGCCGCCGCTCCGGCACCAAACCCTTTTTTACAGGTAACTACGGCACCCATTTTTGGCTGATGATACATTACTAGCTACTCCTACATACGAATCCAAAATTAAGAACAAGTTGCCATTTATGTAAGTAATTTCATGTGATGGACCACGATGATCATATATGCTGATTGTGAAAGCCTATTGTCGTACATATACAAGTTGTAGTCACCTAGTCACATGAGACGTGAGTAAATGATCTTGCAAGTTACAGGAGTATGTCTGAACATATATGCATTGTTTGTGCTTTTTATAGGCGCGGAGCGAGTTCAGTTTGTGTCGGCTGTACACAAGGTCAGACAGCTTGCGGCAGTTCGACCGCAGGCCGTGCACTGCCGCCAGAGGCGGCGGCTCCGAGGGACCGGCATCGTCGTCCGCCGCTGCTGCTTTGGTGATTGAGGACGATGAAGCCGGAAGGGTGGTCAGAAGAGGAAAAGGCATGCTGCGGCCGAGGGCACATCGTCAAGCTACGCCGACCGGTCCACCCAGCACCAGCAGGGAGGCGCCGATGAGGAGCTCGTCGGCGACATGACGGACTGGGCAGAGTTTCTGGACTGGTTTGAACTTCTGATAGATGGGTTACGAAGTTCTTAAATACAATTCCATTCATTAAAAAATCTTTCAGAAAAATACATAGTACGTACATAATTTTGTACTGGAGCTTTGTTTAAGCTAATTAATTCTTTTATTTTTTTAACCGCATTTGTTGTATTTTTTTGCAAATGCATTTTTCACAGACACAATTCTGTATCTTCCTTGTGGAACAATGCGATTCGTTTTTGTCATCGAAGAAAATTTTACAAAGTCAACTTCTGTTCTCGCCGGCCATGCGTGTGCAATGATTCCTTTCCACTGCAGCGATTGTGACATCTGTTATTATTACGTGACGTGGAGGAGGTAGGCGCGAAACGTACAAGACTACACGACGAGGGTCACTACTCACTAGACGTCGATTCCCAGATTGACTATCCGTTGTACTTTGCATCCTTGCTTCTTTTTTTTAGATGAACTTTGCTTCCTCGCGGTTGTTGAGTAGTCATCCAAATTAATATTAAGGCTATGCATATAAAAGGTTTACTTCTATCGGAGTGGAACGGAGGCCCGGCGCCGGTACGGATCAATATCGATTTATGCCACCACCTATTTATATACCTCTTATAATCCGCCACATGGGATAAGTTCATAATTCTAATCCTTGGCGTGTGTAACTCTCCCGATCATAGTGAAGTTTTGTTAGCTGACACCCGTGGTTTTCCCCATTCTTTTTGGAGAGTTTTTCCACGTTAAAATAATATGTCCACCATGTTGATTTCGTTCTTCTTTGTTGTTTATTTTTTGCCGTGTATAACACTTGCTGATAGAACGCAAACCCGTTTTACGACTTCATGAATGAGTGGAGTTTGCTATCGTGCTTGGAGTGTCATGTCTCGTATGCAGTTCGTGCATTTACATACTTTTTTTTTATGACAGAGGCTTGAGCGGAAATGACAGACATATTCAGGTCCATGCATCTCCCACCATCCACTTTCATTCCAACATTTCATTCCATAAACAATATCCCAATGCGGCGTACGTGGCACCTATATACCACATACTTTACCTTCTGAAGGAAAGAGAGTGCCATAGCTAAAAGTACTGAAGGTGATTCTATTATTTGTTAGATTTACTATTTGTGAGTTCTCATGACAAGGAGAAAAAGGAAAACTGTAATAACCGTGAGTACAACCTTTCAAAGATGAGTTCTCAAAAGAAAAGAAAACATTCCCTAAAAAAAGGTTCAAGATGTGCTCAGTTATTGCCATTTCATGGTACTTGCTGGGCCTGTTCAGTTCGAATGTCCGCTTTTGGGCCAGAATGCAGTGCGTGCATATATACTCCTGCAGACCATACGAATCGCCCTACAGAAAACACGGTCAATCTTCCTAATTTTGTTCTCTTAACTCAGTATATACTTCATGTAAATCGCTGAAATAGCAAACCCCTCCCAGCCACGAAAAAACAGTGCACGTAGCGCGCCTAACGAATGCACTCCCGCCACACACAAGCATGTGCCGTAACCTGGAGAACAACAACCGTAGAAGAGAAGAGGAAAAGTGAAGCAGCCAAACTGTGTACCGTACCTGCGTCGCAGCTTCCGAGCAGCGACAGGCAGTGGCCAGCGCCCACTGAACTCTGATCACCGGAGTCACTTGTCCATGGCCAAGGCATCAGATTCTGATCGATCGATCGATGATGGTGCTGCTGGTGGCCAGCGCGCATTTCCAGTTTTCTACACCCCGAACCTTCTTTGCCTCTTCTTGGCCTGGATCGATCCACCCGTGCATTGCACCTGAACTGTGCAGAGGCCCAGGTCATGGTCGTCGAGATTCCCAACTCATATGCCGCTGGGAGCACCATGCTGGCCGGCCGCCGGCGAGATGAGACACGAGAGATGGAACACGACGGTATTCTTTTCAGATTGATTAGAAAACCCTAGCTGGGGACGAACCTGCCTAGCATTATCACTGGAAAGGAGATCGATCCCTACACTAGTCCTGGACGATCTGGTACGGCCACCACTTGTTCCTTTGGCTGAAAATATCTGGTCTTTCGGTTGGCAATGGCTTGCATGTGGCCGAATCGGGACGAAGCGTTTCGGATCGCCGTAAAGGGCAAAGCTGCGTAGATCGATTGGTGAGCCTACGGGAGATCTGGCCTTCTTTTGGCTGAGCAAATCTGATCTGGGTCTGCAATGTGGCGTGGATGGGTCATGCATGACGGCGCGTGCGAACATATACTACAGTCCCAACGATTCTGAAACGAGGGGAAATGCCCCAAAGGAATTGCAACTGGGATCAAGCCTTGATCGCTCGCCGGCCATTCGCCATTGTTTGGGTCGCCCACGCATGCGTAGGACCAAGCGGATAAGCTAACATAGTGCGAGGAATCACGCCTGTGCGGCGAATCCAGAGCTAAAGCTCGTTCCTTTTTCTGAAACAAAAAGGACAAAACGTGCACACGGGAGGATGGAGAGCGGATGAGGGAAGTGCTCTTCCTTTCTTTCTTGGGGTCCTAGCAGTGACGTGTTGCTTGAATAGTTTAGTGGGCTGTGATCTTATCCTCAAAGGGCGTTGGCCCGCGAGGCCCACCGCCGCCGGCCTGGATTCGGCAGGAATCGCGACGGGTACGGTGCAAATCCAAACGCGTGGGCGGCGTGTGCCCTGTGCTGCCGCGCACTCCCCCACGCGCACGTGTGCCATTGCTAGAATCCTCTTGTGGGAATGAGCATGCATCAACCACCGCATATGATTAGCTGCTCTTATCATTACTTGCAAATTGCAGTGCCTTTAGTTCAAACCGAAGCTGAACACTTTGATTACCCACGTCCCACTATAATTTTGTTTGGCTAAAACATGAAATTTTAGCAAATGCTTACATCATATCAACAGTTTTGGCAAGCAATGTTGGTGCGGTGGGGCATAGACCCAAATGCTTGCCATGAATATTCGATCTTATCAGCAAGGAATGGCCGATTATGTCCGGTGCTTCACATAAAGCCTTTGAAGTTCATGCTAAATTAAGGTTAAGCACCATCCTATATCTTGAGCAAATCCACCAATCTATTTGTGGCAACACATTATGGACCGACATTTATCTTGTAAGCCTTTGATGAATAGTATAATAATAAAGCGATGTGCATTATTTTGAGGCAGAGCCCGGGGTTCAACCTCCATTTTGAAAGAAAAAAAGACCGAGATATAAATCTAAACTGCTTTGTTTCTTGTACACAAAAACACCATGTGTGTGGGGGTGGGGGGAGGTTCTTTTTGTTGTTGAACCTCTCAAGCTTTTTGATTTGTAGTAGATGGTTTTTAGCGGTTTGTATTAGGGTATACATGGTTTCGTGCTTTTGAAATTACCGAGTACGGTTACTCCCAAGATATCTAATTTAGTTTTGAACTCGTGAGGTACCGAGTATTAAAAAGCGTCTTCTGATTTGGCCATAACTCAAACACTAACGAGTCAAGCTCCAATACGGAACTAGGCACCGGACATAAACTTGTAGTCTCTCCATGCTCTGCAAAAAATTGCTTCTCCATGAAGGTTCAAATTTTGTCGCTCACATTTACACATGACGTGTGGCTCACGGAAACATTTTTAGGTTGTGTTATTTGCAAAACGTATCGGGAGTGTGGCCCACTACGAGATTTTTGTTTGGCCCATATACCATAGTAGAATTTTTTAGTAATCGCAACTCTAGTTGTCACTTGTAAAATACTTATTAGCTTATACTTCTGTATTAATTGATTGCATTTTAGGTTTCATTGCCTCCAATGTCACATCATGTTAAATTGTAGTCAAATATAAAATCATGTCAAAGTGGGCCACCCTGTTTCAAAATTGTGTGTGTATGCCACCGGTTATTGGGGTGCATTTGTGTTAGGGGCCTAGATATATTTGTAACCTAGATGTGTGAGGAGTGGATATACAAACTAGCCACCTGGGTCCAAGTCCCGCAAACGTGAGTTTATCATTTGGAAAATACAAGTCTATGTGGGGGGTCAGCACTAGACCGGACAAATCTCAGGCCATGCATGGTTTAGGCCAGGCTTGGTAAAGCCTGAAGGCCCTGAACATGAAAATGCCAGACCTAGGCCCATAGCTCGGAATTTTGCCTATTCTGCACTAGAAAATAGTTTTTAAGGATATAAAATAATGAAGAACACAATTTCTTGCGGGTAAAATAATCACTAACTTCCTACTTCGGACTTCCGATCCGGGCTTTGGGCCAGGTTGCCCATGCCTAGGTCTAGTGCTAAAATAAAATGCTAACTTCTCGAAATGTAGGGCCTCAAATGACTTGCTTAGTATATGCAACTTAATACCCATTTCTATGAAAATAATAATCTCTGTAACAAATTAATGACTAGATATTTTCTTTATCAAAGGGTTTGCCCCAACTTTTTAGAGTTACTTGAGGCGAATGGCTATTGCCCAAGCTAATGGGCGAGCCAAGTCAGAGAGAAATTCCAAAAGCAAAAAACAGAGTGAATCGTACTTTCCCTGCTATTCATCACCATAAATTGTGCCCCCCACTCCTGAGAAGAAAAGCCTCGCATGGGGTCGACACGTTGTAGAGCAATGTTTTGTAACTATGTACAGAGCCTCCATTTCCAAGCCGGAACCAAGATTCGAGAAAAAGAAATAAACTAAAGTAGAAAACAGCCCCTAAACAACAGATTGAACTTAAGTTACGAAAATACTACACAGTAATATCAATACATGATCCGAAGTTTTCTTCATTGTAGTGTTCATGATTTTTACGTTTCATTCCGAGACCGGGGCCGCTCCAGCGTAATTAGGACCCGGGGCGAACTGAATTAATTATATTTTTATATTAAACATTTATACTTTGAACTCAGTTGTAGAATGCTACAGTCTTATCGATAAAATTGTCTATTACTTATTGAAATGGTTAATCACATAATAAAGTTACTAAATATTTATTTAGTGTTGTTATATATAGTTGTAATGTAAAGTTAATTTATTAAGTGTTGGTTTATATACTGTAATGTATATCGATGAAAAATACACTCGCATTACGTCATATCTAAATTTAATTTTGTAACATTATTTCATTAATAATTTTAATTTTACAATTGCACAAATTATACATATTTATGGTAGAGATCTCTAAATCATATGGTCTGAAAAATATCGTAATAAATGTTTTAGTACATGAGTGTTTAACCATATATACATGTAGAAACTTCTAGAGCACAAATTGAAATGTTAGCAAGATTCTTTATTTTTTTTTATGGTCAAATGTGTTTTGCGAGTTACTTCTGATTCAGTATAAGTTAAAATATTGTGCATGACGTCTACTTGGTATTGAAATAGAATCACTAATAGTAATCAATGACTAATAAAAATTATTATACAATTTTTCTAAACATACGATTTGATTATTTGAAATGCTCACTTGCAAGGCATTTGGTATCATCTGTTGAACGCAATTGCCTTGAAGTTTTTCTAAAGTAAAATTCATGCGTATAATTTATTATGTAAATCTAGTTATTTTTTTAGTAAACGTTGTATGACTTGTATCAGCCTAAGTAAACTTGTGATGTCGATTAGGTTGTTTTTTCCTACATATACGATAGACGGTATTAATCTATGTGGGCTTGCTCCTACAAATAGAATATTTATTGTTCAGATATTTAAGATATTCAACAGAATATATATATAATAGTATGCTGATTACTTTCACACTATTACTTGACCCTCATTTTGTCAGGGCCCGGGGCAGCCGCACTGTCATGGGCCGGCGCTGTCCGAGACCTGTGTGTTACCGATTTTGCTTGTATATGTCCGTGGATACACAAAGTCTTGAAAGAACAAGGGTTTAATCGGATAAAACCCAAAATGTGAACAACAATATATGTATAGCTGCTGTCACTTGCTTGCGTCGTACACATGATCGAATTTCTTTCCTCGAAGTAGCATTACCATCCAGGCATCCATCACTGTATCTCCTTCCGTGTGTCCGAACGAAAGCAGCTCGGCTTCTCCTCTCAGTTTCAGCAGGTCCACCGGCAGATACGATGCGCTCCGTCAGCAAAGCGTGCTGGCCGATCACGAACCCCATATCTTCCTTCATGGGAATCTTAAGAATTAGTGAGACGGATAAAATAAAGTAAAGCGTGAAGAAGAAGTTGTACCGGTGTAGACGCTTTCCCCTCCCCTCCCCTCTTTCTACAGTAGAGAGTGAGGCGACCTGGAGGCGACCCGTTCCCCCTTGCAGCCGCCGGCGAAGCCGCGGGTTCCTCCTCCCTCCGCCGGCCGCTTCGGCGGCGGGAGGGTGGGGGAACCCCGGATCTTCGTTTTTGGCGTGTATAGGTGTGGATTAGGTGTGCGTGTCGCCGCTGCTCTGTTGGAGGTGGTGGCGGCGATGGTGCTGTGTGTTCCCGAGCTCAAGCCTCCTCCCGGCGTTGGTCTTCGTGGCGGCGCCGCTGAGCTCGTGGAGGTAGGTTCCTGCCATCCAGTTTGGGTGGCGAGGATAGGGTTTGCTCGGGCGTCGTGCGCGGCGCCGAGCTGTGTCTTCCTGGTTGGTGGCGTCGAGCGGTGACTCCACTGGCAGAGGATTCGTTCTCCGGTGAGCTACTTCTCCTCTGCTTCTCTGGCCGGCCGTGGCGGCGAGGGGAGGAGCTGGTGGTGGGTGGTGATCTGGTTTTGGTGCTTCGGGTGGAGTTGGTTTTCTTCCCCGGTGTGTCTGCTCTGGCCGGCCTTGGTGGCGAGGGGAGCAGCGGCCGGTGGCGGATGGGTGCAGGTGGTGGTGGCTGGCCTGGACGATGCCTCGTCGGCTGGAAGATGGGCGGTGCTGGGGAGGGCGCGCTGTGGCCGTGCGCGTTCAACGCGTCTACAATCCGTCGCGGCGCGGCGGACGGCTTATGCGGCCATCTACGACATGTGGCGGCTCTCCTTCTCCGGCGGCTTGAGGTACGGCGACGACGGCGAAGGCTAGGTTCTTGGGAGCCGGCGTTTGGATCCGATTGTGATTCCTTCAAGTTGCTCAGGGTGCTACGTGCAAATTTCAGGAGCCTTTTGTAATTTTCTGTCTTCGTTGGGTTTCCTTGTTTTGTACTGAGTATCTTGATTTATGGATCGGATCTTTCCTAAAAAAAAAAAAAAAAAGTACAGCGGACTCGGGCGAATCCGAATCGCCCGTTTAGCTCCCCCGTTTCACACTGTTCGTTTGGCTGCTGGACGGCGCCACGGGAATCCAGTGCCTAGGCTCAGTCTTAGTATAAGGCTTGTTAGATCTAGCTTGCGCACCGGTGGCGTGTGTGTGTGGTGTTGCGTGCGTGTGGTGTGAGTAGTGCGTGAGTTCAGATACTACAGCTGTACTAAGATCAGGGAAATCTCAAAAAAAAAAAGACAAGGACGCTCTCCCTCGTCCATCTCTCCTGATCGGAATCATCACCGACATTGTGGTCACCGGTGAACTTCGCTTGGCCTGCAGGGCTGGAGCTTTTTTTTTTTTTTTGATACAAGGCCAAAAGGCCCGACGTTAAATTAATAACGCCAGAATGACGACAGAGTACATGGTGCTAAAATCAGCTTACAACAAAGCACTGCACACACAAAGAAAGACAAGGCTACCGACGAGATTACAGGTGAACCACCAAAGGCGAGCAACACCGGAGAGGGAGAGCAAGCAGGGCGGGCCGAGGTGTCGGGTCGGAGCACACCAGGCACAGGCACACCAACACACACGGCACACCACCAAGACCAAAACCACCATCCACGGAGCACCACCAACAGGATCATCACCGCCACTATCCGCAAGTGTGCAGACAGGCTCAATCAGCAAGGCCCTGCGCAAGAAACACCGAGGTGCAGAACAAGGTACAATCTTTGCCCGAGGGAGCTCGGTGAAGAATCACCACCGCACCTCCGGAAAGCAACTCGCCGTGAACTCCAAGGCGACGACTTCAAGAAGCACACGACGCCAGAGCGCCGCCATCGCCCGATCTGAGGATCTTGGATTTTCATCCGGAGCGTAGAAGGGCCGAGAGAAGCCGCTACGACGCCTTCAAGAAGGGAACGACGTCCGTGGACGCCGCCGCCGCATCCCGAGAAGACCTCGGGCAAGGGTTTCCCCCCGGTAAACTCTCCCCGTCCTCTACACGGGGCACCAAACGTCGACAAGCGACATCCCGGCCACCGTCACCGCAAGCCGCACGCCAGCCACCGCGCCACCCCTGTGGCCGAAGTCATCGACCAGCACCTAAGTCCCTAGCTCGCCCGCCAACCAAAGGACTCCCACCGTCCAGGGCCGCCGCCCCAGCATCCTAGCTCCGCACACCGCTGAAGAGAACGAGACGAGGAGGAAGGCTCCACCACCAAATCAACAACCGGCAGCCCCTGCTGCCCGCGGCACCAAACCTGGCACGGAGGCGGTAGAGCTCGAGAAGGGGGGCACGGGGCCCCTGCCCCTTCCCAAATCGAGACGGCAGAACTGTCCGCCTCACCCCACGGCCGAACCCGGAGACCTTCAAGCAGACCAACAGCCTATAGCACCAACGAGGAGGAGCACCGCAACCCGCGCGGCCCAGATCCGGGCCACTGCTGCATCTCCTCCCTTGCCGGCAGCTCTGGGCGCCGCCACCACCACAAGAACTGCCGTGCAGCCACCAAGGAACGCTGTCGTCTCCTTCCCTGCACCTCCCAGCCGCGCGCATCGCCGATTTCACTGCCTCCGGCGCCGCCCGCTTGACGCCCCGCCTCCACGCGAAGGGAGCTCGTCGAAGCGCGCCCACCCCGCCCGCCGTCTTTGACGGCCGAGCGCGGCCGCCACTGCCGGCGGCAGCGGCCAGGCAGACTCGCCCGCGTGTGCCTCTCCCGCTAGGGTTTGGGCCCTCCGGAGCTGCCCGCGCGAGCAGCCCGGGAGGGATTCGGAGGAGAGGGGTGGGGGAGGGGAGGGACGGCGGAGGAGAGAAGTCGAGGGCGAGCGCCGGCGGCGGGACTCGGGTGGCGGCGGCGAACCCTAGCGCGTCGCGGGAGCTAGCCTAGGAGCCGCTCTCCGCCTTTTTTAACTATAGGAGGCGTTTTCTTCCTCTCACCGAACCCTAGCGCGTGGCTGCAGTATCTGCACTGCAGAAATATAGTATCGCTCTTTAGTTCCTATCAACGGTATGTGCACGCTTTACCTACATCAGGACAGCAACTTGATCTTTAGTTCGTTACTTCGTTGCTCCTGGTTAGGGTGAACCCTTAGTGCTACGTGCGTATGTACGTACAAGAGGGACCCATGCCCCATGGACCAAGTGCGTGGTGCTCCCGAGTGACGCCAATGTCTCCCCAGTGGGTGGGGTTTTCCTTCTCAAATCATGCATCGTCATCCATAACAGGCACCCGATCTAATCTAATCTTATCGGATGTCCCCGAAGGGACCCGATCTAATCTAATCATGCACGAACACAACTAAATTTACATTATCCGGTGCCACCAACCTTTACAGCAGCGAAATTCACATCCTCCCTCCTGGACGGCGACAAGGTGCTGAACTCTGTGCTGCACTCGGGAAAGACTTCTTTCTTTCTTCTTCTCCTGAGGATAAGAAAGGCCTGTTATGGTATGTCCCGAGAGGAGGGAAGCAGCAAAATGGATAAGCATGGGGGCACAGCAAAAGGGCTCGTGCGAGAACCTCTCCACTCGACTGGGACTGGCGGTGGCAGGACGGCTGGCTCGATCGCGCTGGGCCAGAGCACCTCTGTGGGCACACGCCCTGGAGATCCGTGGCGGCGAGCTGCTGAGCTGAGGTGATCGATCCGATTCCGATGCGAATGTCACGGTCGACAAAGGTGCCGTCCGTCCTCGTGGTGTACCACTCGACGCTAGAGTGGCCAGGTCATCTGCTCTGTTCTGCCGGAGTAGCTCTCACAGACGCACGGGAGATTCTGCTGGCTCGAGACTAGTTTTATGATCGTGGCTAATTCTGGCTTATCAGTTATCCAGAGCTTTTGACCTGCACAAGACGCGGCATTGAGGTTACGACGCCAGAAATTGCAGAAGCACAGACTCACTATTAGAAGTGCAGTCTCTCTCGCTCGGGATGAAGGTTGGAACAAGATTGTTCTGGCATCGGACTGTCTCTCCGTGATCCAGCAGATTCGGTCTTCTTCGAGGGATCGTTCTCTTGTTGGTGTGGTGGTCGAAGACATCAAAACCATGGCGTCTACTTTGGTTTCAGTGTCTTTTCGCCATGTTAATCGTCTCTGTAATAAATAAGCACATACTCTAGCTCGTAGCTCTGAACTTGTTGGTAGTATTCTCTATCGTACTTCTGTCCCGGATTGCATCCGCGACTTGCTGTGTATTGATGTTATTCGATCAATAAAGTGTTGAATTTAAAAAAAAGGAAATCTCAATGCTCAACTCCAGTCAAACACCATGTAGCCCTCATTCTACTGTTAGCATTAAACACTCATTCATATTAATTTTGAAATTTTACATTTTGCGGATACCTTTTGCATGCCTTCCTTGTGCAAACAAAACACCAAATGCTTAAAAAGAAGGGCCAGGCAAACCATATTTTGGACTCTATAAAATATGGTCAGCTGGATGATGGAGTACCAACACCTAGGCTATAAATTGTCCATCTTTTGACACCATTTTTTATGGATGTGTGCACTTTTGGATATCATATGAACAACTAATATAGTTAACCAAATGTTATTGGCCTATGCATGATTAATCAACCTAATATCATTTTAAACCATAGCCATTAAGCATGAATGTTTCATCGAATTACCCTATGTAACTTTACTGTAGCATCTATTCTTACAATGTTCCTCGTGGGAAGTGTGAATGGTTGAATGGGGTTGATCAACCATATTTTTTACTTTCGACCCGGTGATATTTCTTAGAGATGTTGTTATTTGTCTATTTTTTAAGTTCAAAATGAGATGCTGTTATTTGAAGACCGAGTTTTCTGTATTTATTAACATTTGTTTTAAGAAAACATATCCATCCAAAATTATTTGAACAATTGTTGTATTTTTCTGCATACATGCCATATAGATGTCATTATTACATACAATTTATTTACATGTGTTTTTCATTAATTTTGTGATGTTATTAAGTATACCCACAAGAACATCCTTATGAGAGTGATTGACTTTTTTAATTAAATTGTTTTTATTTTGTGGGTATGCTAGATCGAGAAGCTCAATCATCTGGTAGTGGTTCTAAGTGATATATTTTAGTCGGTCATCTGTTGTCGTCTAGGGGGGATGTCCCATCCCAGCACCATTCAAAAATTAGTCCACACAGTGCAGGACCCAAGATTTTGGTACATGGTTCGCTCACCAAAATTTAATGTGTATTCCGTTAAAATTCACTTGAAAACATTATTAAACTACTGACATAAGCATTTTTAGACCTATGGAAAGTTATTACAACTCATCTATTTGATTTTTTGGAATGCTTACAATGTATATTCCATGGCCGGTCGTGTAAAAAATAAATGGAAGTATTTTGAGTTGACATAAGACTCAAACCGATGACTGGTAGAAAGAAATTAAAACATAGCTCTATTACTCCTCCACCTTTTGTCGGTATGTGCTGAATTTAGGTAGTCGTGTAATATTAGATTCGTAGAGCATCTGAATTTAGTTAACTCTTTATACTCCCTCCGATCCTTTTTAGTCTGCGCATAACTTTTTTCTGTTTTTTCCTATTTACTCCGCATGTTAGCATCGCTGAGAGATAGTTTCCAACCGTACACTCCCGTAAAGTTCCGCAATAACTGCTTGCTGCATGCAGTATAGGGGAGAGAGATGCGCATGCAGAGAGCTGAGGAGAGAGAGAGAGGAGTACATGCGGGCAGGAATTGAGGTGTCGAGAGAGGAGAGCCAATCCTGTGCATGCACGCAATAATTACCTAGCATCTCTCCCATAATAAAGTAGTGGTAAAATCGTCCAACCTTAAGCAAGAAATCTGCTCCTTGGTATCCGAGCTCCACCTTACACGCAGACTAAAAAGGATCGGAGGGAGTACTTGTACACGGCGGGGCCCAAGGGTATGTCGTGTGTCCAACTCAACAAACACCTTGGGTCTGCCCCTAAGTCTACGCATGACTGCTTACAAGATTGTCATTGTTCTCTTTAATTGTTTTTCTTCTCTTCTAGTCTATGTTATATCCATAGGTTTCTCAAATCTAGAAGTATGTCCCAAACACCGCCTCTCATGCTGTATTTATGCTAACCTATTTTACTTCATCATAATCCATCTATTATCTAGTTATTTGTTGTTTTCAATGATACATCATTAGATATACCATCCTTGATAATATTTTCCTATTATAACGAGATAAATTAACAATGTAAACATGTGTTTATATATTATATTACATATTTTCGTATAATTTAAAACTTTATCATTACATTTATATTTTATGGCAGCAAACAAAAAATGTTTTTTTTAAATTTTGATTGGTATGTTTAGGAAAATATTCAGTTGCAAAAGATTTCAGCCTAAGAAATCTTTGAAGAACATATTTGCAACAGATTTGGTGTTCCCGAGATCCAAACAAATGCAAGTTCTTCCTCTGGCTGGCTTTGAAGAACAGATGTTGGACTACAGACCGCCTTGGGCGAAGAGGGCTGCCGAGACTGGCCTCCTGCCCGTTATGCGATCAAGCGGAAGAAGACATCGACCACCTCCTCCTTGGTTGTGTCCTCTCTAGAGAGGTTTGACACTCTTTCCTGAGCAGGTGGGTTAGAGCGGACTGGGTCTCCGCCCTTGATGATCGACTAGTGGATTGGTTACCGGCCAAGACCCCGGGAGGTAACGATGAGAAGGACTTGTGGACGGCGATCAACTTGATCTGCTGGAGCTTGTGGAATCATAGGAACGGCGTGGTTTTCGAGGGTCACAGACCTTCAGCAGCGACTGCCATTAGAATGGTGGAGGCCGAGGCTGACCTGTGGTGTGCATCGAGGATGTTTAGGGGTAGCTTAGAACCCGTAGACAGGTGGAGAGTTGGCGAGTGATCCCTTTTTTTCTCTTTCGGTGGAATAGCGTTTTTTGGCGCATGTGTCTAAACGCGTTGTAATCAGCCTCTTGGCCTCTCCTTCTTGAAACCGATACGTCTGCTGGGACGTATCCTTAAAAAATATGGTCTAAAGTTCTCATCACAACTCACAAGGCCAAAAAGAAAACCTGTAATAACCGTGAATATAATCTGTCAAGATGTTGAGTGTTTGCCTTTTTTGTTCGTTCCTGGTACTTGGCTGGGCCTGTTCACTTGGACTCTCTAATTTTGGGCCAGAATGCAGTGTATGCAGGGACGGAGCAGGGGCACGCTGGGGCCATGGCTCCCCCCATGCTGTGATTTTTTTTTTGCAAAACAACCCTTTAAATTTTAGGATTTGACCCCCAAATTTAAGAAAATTTGACTATATGGCCCCCTCCATGTTATTTAGTTTGTAATTGGCCCCCCTTGAGTAGTATTCCTGGCTCCGTCCTTGAGTGCGTGCATAACTGCATACTCCTGCAGACCATACGAATCGCCCTATGAAAACACGGCCAATCTTCCTCCCAAATCGCTTCAAGTAAATTTGTTCTTAAAAAAAGGTAAATTTGTGCTCTTAACACAATATACTTCATGTCAATTGCTGAAACTCCTAGCCACAAAAAATACTGTAGCGTGCCCACCACACGCATGTGTCGTACCTATGCACACAACCTGGAGTAAAACCAGAGAAGAGAAGAAGAAAAGCCAAGCAGCCCAACCATGTACCGTACCTGCGTCGCAGCTTCCAATCAGCGGCAGTGGCCAGTGCCCAGTGGTCTCTGATCACCGGAGTCACTCAGGACGCCCGCTGTCCATGGCCAAGGCATCAGATTCCGATCGATGATGAGCCCCGGTGTTGGTCAGAGTGTGCATTTCCACACCCCGAACCTTCTTCACCTCTTCTTCGCCTGGATGGCTGGATCGATCCAGCCGTGCACTGCACCTGACTGTCAGATATGCCTTCCGATCGATGGAAAGCCGCACCCCGGGTCATGCTCGGTTGCTCGTCAAGATTCCCAACTGATACTCTGGCCGGCCGCCGGCGAGAGTGAGACACGAGAGATGGAACACGACGGTATTGTTTTCAGATTGATCAGAAAACGCTAGCTGGGGACGAACCTGCCTAGCATTATCAGAAGAAAGGAGATCGATCCCTACAGTCCTGGACGATCTGGTACGGCCCACTTGTTTCTTTGGCTGAAAATATCTGATCTTTCGGTTGGCAATGGCTTGCATGTGGCCGAATCGGGACGAAGCGTTTCGGATCAGAGAAACTGAGGATCGATCCGCCGTAAAGGGCAAATCTGCGTAGATCGATCGATCGGTGGGCCTTCGCCGGGAGATCTGGCCTTCTTTTGGCTGAGCAAATCTGATCTTCGCCTCGTTTCTTTTGCAATCATCTCATCTGGGGTCTGCAATGTGGCGTGGATGAGTCATGCATGACGGCGCGTGCAAACATATATTCCTACTTCTACAGTCGGAACGATTCTGAAACGAGGGGAAATGCCCCAAAGAATGCAACTAGGAATAGGATCAAACCTCGATCGCCGGCCATTCGCCATTGTTTCGGGGCGCTTACGCATGCGTAGGACCAAGTGCAAAAGCGGATAAGCTAATGTAGTGCAAACGCGATCATTTGTGAGGCGAATCCAGAGCTAAAGCTCGTTCCTTTTTCTCGTGCACACGGGAGGATGGAGAGTGGATCATCAGGGGAAGTGCTCTTGCTTTCTTGGGGTCCTTTTTGTTTTTTGAGCGGATGCATTTTTTTTTTTTTGAGCGGATGCTTTCTTGGGGTCCTAGTAGTGACGTGTTGCTAGAATTGTTTAGTGGGCTGTGATCTTATCCTCAAAGGGCGTTGGCCCGCGAGGCCCACCGCCGCCGGCCTGGATTCGGCAGGAATCGCGACGGCTCCCGTCAGCGGAATCCAAACGCGTGGGCAGCGTGTGCCCTGTGCTGCCGCGCACGTGTGCCATTGCTTGCTAGAATCTTCTCGTGCGATGAAAAGGAGCATCAACCACCGCCTATGATTAGCTGCTCTTACCATTACGTGCAAATTGCAGTGCCTTTAGTTCGAGCAGAAGCTAAACACGTGTGTAGATACATTGTTTACCTTTCTTGGAGATGTGGATCCTCTGGCTGGATGGTTGCGTGCACTCTGAAAACGCAGCAGAAAACAAAGTTTGATTATTCACTATAGTTTTGTTTGGCTAAAACATCGAATTGTAGCAAATGCTTACATCACATCAACTAATTTTGGCATAAAAGGTTGGTGTGGTGGGTCATATAGAGACCCAAATGCTGGCCATGAATCTTTGATCTTATCAACAAGGAATGGCTGATTACATCCGGTGCTTCTCATAAAGCCTTTGAACTTCAGGCTAAATTAAGGTTAAGCACAATCCCATATCTTTAGCATATCAACAATTATATTCGTGCCAACAAATTGACCGACATTTATCTTCTAAGGTTTTGATGAATAATATAATGTAAAAACAGTGTGCATCATTTTGATCCAAAACCGGGGTTAACCTCCATTTTGGAAAAAGGACCGACATATAAATCTAAACTGCTTTAGTTTCTTGTGCACAAAAAGGGCATGCCGGGGTGGGGGTGGAGGTTCTCTTTGTTGTTGAACCTCTCAAGCTTTTTGATTTGTAGTAGATGGGTTTTAGGGGTTTGTATTTGGGTATTCATGGTTTTGTGCTTTTGAAATTACCGAGTATTAAAAAAATCTTGAGATTTGACCCGAACTTAAACACTAACAAGTCGAGCTAAGCTCCGGTAAGAAACTAGGCAACGGACATAAGCTTGTAGTTTCACCATGCTCCACCAAAAAAAGTTACTCCATGAAGGTTGAAATCTTATCGCCCACATTTACACACATGATGTGTGCCACACGGAAACCTTTTTAGGTTGTGTTATTGGTAGGGCGAATCGAGAGTGTGGACCACTCCGAGATTTTTGTTTGCCCATATACCATAGTAAATTTTTTTAGTAACCCAACTCTAGTGTCACTTGTCTATACCTTTCAGCTTATACTTTTGTATTTATTGATTGCTTCTTTTGGTGTTATTGCCTCCAATGTCACATCATGTTAAATTGTAGTCAAATATAAAAATCATGTCAAAGTGGGCCACCCTGTTTAAAAATTGTGTGTGTGCTACCGATTATTGGAGTGCACTTGCATGAGTGATCTAGATATATCCGTAAGCTAGACGTGTGGGGAGTGGATATACAAACCGGCCACCTAGGTCCATGTCCCACAAACGTGAGTTTATTTTTTCAAAAATAAATTTTCATGTGGGAGTCTGCACTAGACCGGCCAAACCCGGGCCAGGCCTGGTTTAGACCGGGTTTGGTGAAGCCCAAACATGAAAATGCTAGGCCTAGGCCCGCGGCTTGGAATTTTGCGTATTTTGCATTAGAAAATAGTTTTTGGGATATAAAATAATAAACACTACTACTTAAAAAAAAATCATGAACTTGGTCCTACTTCGGATTGGGCTTTGGGCCAGGCTGTCCATGCTATATTTTGTTTTTGCCAAATATGGCATGTGAGCGAAACTACTCTCAGTTCTGCTCCCTCCCAAAAACTATTTTCAAATCTGACCTGAGATTGGCTCCAAAGAGGATGGAGCCAAACTTGTACAGTCGGCTCAATCCTGCACTCTCGACGGGACTCCAGGGACTCCTGAGGCGGCAGAAACAAGTCAGTACGTGCAGAGGACCCTCGCCCCAGCGCAACCTTCTGCGCAGGAACAGGAAGAGGGTCCAGGAATTCGGTGCCAGCAATCCCGAATGCATTGCATTCCGTCATGGGAACCCGGGCACCCGCTGCATTTGAGCCTTCAAAGAGGGGAAGAACCTTTGGCGGTAGATGATAAGGAACACCCGGGAGCAGAAAGAGCATCTTGCTCGACCATTCTTTCCACTTCAAGAGGAATCCAATCCTCGGCTGAACCTCCCACAGTGGCTGGGACCTATGCTGCAGCGGAGCGATTCCTCTTCGAATGATGTCACCCACAATTGCGGTGCATGTCAACTTCTGATTACGGAGATCAGCTAATCTCTCAATAATTGGGGCAAGGGCCGGACCTTGGGAACTTCTACCTTTGGAGTTGGCCAGACGCTCGGCAGGGAATGATGGCATCAGGAGGTGGGGATTGAAGCCTCCCACTGAAATGAAGTACCAATTGTGCCTCCACTCTCCCCAGTCCGGGTTAAGCTTCACGATTGGATAATGATGCGCCGACGACTTCCTGAGGCGAAAAGTAACCCCGCCGGCTATCCACTTTGACTTTCCCAGGTGGGGAACAAAGAAGTGGCGGAACAATGCCACCGAGGGCGTTACCCCAATGAATGCTTCGCACACATAGGCAAAGGAGGCCAAAATCAACACCGCATTCGGGTGCAAATGAAGCATGTGCAGTCCAAACGCCTCCAAGATGGCGATGAAAAATGGCAAAAAAGGGGGCAGCAGTCCCATCACCGAAAAGTTGTGGAAGGTGACCACTTCACCTTCTTTCTGAGGACCTTCTCCGGGGCGGATTCCAACTTCTTCACCGCCACGAAATTCCGAAGCCACTGCGCGGCGGGCGTTACCCACCTCCTTCTCACCCGCGTACGCGCTTGGAGAAAACACGGCTTGGATCACCCTCTTCGGAGGAGGGGTGACGGCAGCGCGAGAAGCCTCAATCGCCGCTTTCTCTACCACGGATTGCTTCACCTTCCGCACTCCTCCCCTCTCTCGCCTAGGCACCATAAGCGGCAGAGTGGACTTTCCGGATGAAGTCTGGGCGGCCGGAGAAGGAGGGCGGCGCTCGACGAAGAAGAAGGGTCGGATTCCGGTGGCGGCAATTTGGGGGATTTCGGAGATTTGGGGGAGTAACGGCTACAGTGCTGCTAGGCTGGCTTATAAGGCATCCCACGCGTCACGTCACGGCCCCATTACTCTGACTGACGTGGGGATCGAGGGGACGTTCCGCTTCGAGCGCTCCTCCCGTTGGATTCAAGATAGACGTTGGCCGTCCGTGCGAACCGCAACGTTCGCCGCGACCAAGTCCAAGAAGGCTTGGGGGCTCGTCTCTACTTCACCCTGGCGAGCCTCAGGCAAAGCAGTCAAGGCAAGTCGCCGGGCACCCACTTTGGCCAACTCTTTGGCCATAGCCCTGGCAGCAATTGAAGCAAGAGCCGCCGGACCATGCCCGGGTGCTACTGTCGCAGCAGTGGAACATGGGTTCCCCTGATGCTGCCAAAGTGGGTCCACCACTGGGGCCCACCGAGAAGATGAACAAGGCAAGGAGTCAAGTTCAGCAGATGGGTTAGCTCATCTGCCCCAAGGAAACCCGACAAGTTCGACAACGACGCTCTGCGGCTAAGGACCAGGCGACCTTCTGGGGTCACCCCTTGCCCGGAGAACAAGGCGGAATACCCGCGGGTCCGCGCGCCCGGCAGGAGGCCAGGCATGCCCCCGGGTCCTCCATCCGTACCACTGAAGGGATAAGACCGCCAGCTCGCCGGAAGCTGGTAGAAGACTTGGGCGCCAAGACGAAGGCCGCGCCCTGGTGACGTTGCCACGAGCGTGGTTGGTGGGGCGGACAGGCTTTGTCCGTCCCACCTTTTCCAAGGGTGGACGACCGCGCCGCCCTCCAGAGAATGCTTGGAGGAGAGGATGCCACGTCTCCTCCAAAGACCACCGAGGGGTTCTCCCGCCAAAAACCCCTCACGCCCCTCGCGTGCCCATGTCGGATCCCCTTAGCCTATAAAAGGAGGACCATGGCACCGAGTGAAGAAAAGGAGGAGAAAAGAGGAGGATAGAGCTCAAGCAAGACTAGACCAGGGTTCGGAGGGTAGAGAGAGAGAGGTGATCTCCCTTGGGCAGGATCTGCTCTTCGTCTACCTTCGGCCGGAACTCAGCCGGATTCATCCCAGAACACCCTTGTACACCACATCATGATGAACACTTCAATCCAGACATGCAGGAGTAGGGCTTTTAGCCTCCGGGCGGCCTGAACCTGGGTAACTCCGTGTGTCTCTCTGCGTTGTTTACCCGCGTGCCTCGGCGAAGAACTTGACGACCTTGCTCCCGGGTAAGGCGTCTTCCAGCCTCCTTCGCGCCCGTGCCGAACCTAAAAAGGGGGTATCATCTACTCCCGGTGTCCGTCACCCGAGACACGACAGAAGTTTTCTTCATTTTCCCTATTCTTCATTATAATTATGTGCTCCGAGACGAGGACCGGTTCAAGCATAATTCGGAAACAGAGCGATTTGAATTAATTGGATTTTTTATATTAAACATTTATACTTTGAACTCATTTGTAGCATTCTATGATGTTTTATCGATATAATTGTCTATTTCTAATTGACATGGATAGTCGGGTAATAAAGTTAGTTAATACTAATTAAGTATTGTTTTATACGATTGCAATGTATATCAATGAAAAATACACTTGCATTATGTCATATTAAAAATTGATTTTGTAACATTATGTCCTTCATAAAATATTACTTTTACAATTGCACAGATTATACATATTTATGGTAGAGATTTCTTAATCATATGGTCTGAAAATATCTTAATATTTTTTTAACATATGAGTGGTTAACCATATATACATGAAGATACTTCTAGAACATAAATTGAAAATGTTAGAAAGATTATTTATTGGTTTTTCCGTGGTCAAATGTGTCTTGCGAGTTATTATGGCTTCATTGCAAGTTAAAATCTTGAGTATGTACCGGTCAAAAAAAAAATCTTGCGTATGCTATGTACTTGGTATTGAAACCGAATCAGTAATAGTAGTCAACGACAAATAAAAATTATAATGCATTATACCTTTTTTTGTAAACCTAAGATTTGATTATTTGATATGCTCGCTTGCATCGCACTTGGTATCATCTGTTGTAAACAATTGCCTTGAAGTTTTTCTAAAATAAAAAATTGATGTGTAGAATTTATTATGTAAATATAGTTAATGATTTTGTAGTAAATGTTTTATGATTTGTATCAGCCTAACTAAACTTGCAATGTTGATTAGGTTATTTTTTCCTACATATATGGTAGACGGCATTACTCTATGTGGACTCGCTCCTACAAATTGAGTATTCTATGTTTCAGATATTTAATAAGATCTTGAACGTAAATAATAATACTCCCGTATAATTTTTCTGAAAGTCAAAAAACGTAAAATTTGACCAAGTTTTTAGAAAAAAAACAACAAGCAACAATAATATAATATAGACATCATATGAAAATATATTTCATAATGTAGTATTCACTTGGTAGTGTAGATGTTAATAGTTTTTTGTAAAAACTTGGTCAAACTTTACACCGTTTGATTTTTCAAAAAAAAATACGCCGTACTTTTTGGAATGGAGGTAATAGTATGGTGATTACTTTTAGACTCTCTTAGTAGGACCTCATTTTGTCAGGTGCCTAGGGTAATAGCACTGTTTGTCCAGCCTATGGGTCGGCCCTGTCCGAGACCTATGTTCCCGATTTTAATAAAGTATATGTCCGCGGATACGCAAAGGTTTGAAAGAACAAGGGTTTAATCGAACAAAACCCAAAATGTGAATAATAGTATCTGTGTAGCTGCTGTCACAATGGCTTGTGTCGTGCACATGATTGAACTTCTTTCCTCGAAGTAGCATCACCATCCAGGCATCAGGCATCCATCCATCCCCGTGTGTCCGAACGAAAGCAGCTCGGCTTCTCCTTTCAGATTCAGCAGATACGAATACGATGCGCTCCGTCAGCAAAGCGGTACGGGCGTGCTGGCCGATCACGAACCCCATATCTTCCTTCCTGGGAATCTTAAGAATTAGTGAGACGGATAAAATAAAGTAAAGCGGACTCGGGCGAATTCGAATCGCCCGTTTAGCTCCCCCGTTTCACACTGTTCGTTTGGCTGCTGGACGGCGCCACGGGAATCCGGCCAGTGCCTAAAAAAGAGGTGCTCATCACCTGGCGCCTACTGGACAAGCACCGCGACAAGGACGCTCTCCCTCATCCATCTCTCCTGATCGGAACCAAGTGTCTCCCAAGTGCGTGGTGCTCCCAAGATCCACCGTCGTCCCGAGTGACGCCAATGTCTCCCCAGTGGGTGGGGTTTCCCTTCTCAAATGCCTGGCAATCATGCATCGTCATCCACAATAGCCACCGATCTAGCTAATCATGCACGAACACAACCCCTAAAATTTATATTATCCGGTGCCACCAACCTAGCTTTACAGCAGCGAAATTCACATCCTCCCTCCTGGACAGCGACAAGGTGCTTCACTCTCGTTTGTTCTTCTCCTGAGGATAAGAAAGGTCCTGTTTTGGTAAGTCCCGAGAGCAGCAAAATGGATAAGCATGGCGGACCAGAGAACCTCTCCACTCGACTGGGACTGCGGTGGCAGGACGGCTGGCTCGATCGCGCTGGGCCAGAGCACCTCTGTGGGCACACGCCCTGCAGATTCGTGGCCTCGAGCGGCCGAGCTGAGGTGATCATCCGATTCCGATGTGAATGTCACGGTCGACAAACACGGCGTTGGTGTACGTGGAGAAAGGGAACTTTTCTGCTGAGGAGCTAGAGGACGAATTCAAGGAGCTGGTCAATGAGAAGTGGAACTGGCAGGTGCGCAAGTTGAGTAACACAGATTTCATGCTTGTCTTCCCTTCAAAGGAGCTACTCCGGATGGCTAGCCGTGGGGGAGGGGTAGTGTTGCCAATTACAGAGTTCAAAGCGTGGTTTCCGAGGTGTTGGGTGACCCCTTGGCTACGGAGAAGCTGGAAGTGGTGTGGGTCCGTCTGCTAGGTGTTCCGGAGCCTCTGCGGGAGGCGTCGATTCTGATGGGTTGCACTCTGGAGCTGGGTACGCCCCTGGAGGTGGACAAGACGGCGCTGTCAGATTCAAAAGCTCCGATTCGCATGAAGTTCGGGTGCCGAGCTCCAGTTCAGCTCAAGCCCTTCCTGATGCTGTTCGTCAACCTGCAGGGGTATAAGGTGGTGGTCGAAAGGGTTGTGGAGGAGCGCGACTTGGGCAAGTTGCCTCCGCCACCTCCGCCGCCTAGCCGCAAGGATGATGACACTGCGGCAGATGATAGCTCTGATGGGGAGGACGATGACTATGGCAGAAAGAGAAGGAAGAAGTCTTCTGAGGGGGCTGACAAGACTGATAAGAACAACTCCGTGGAGCCGGTGTCCGAGGGACAGCAACTTGAGCAGGAGGCTGTTGGGGTGGTGGATGCAGTGCGTGAGCCCAACATTCTGACCGAGGCAGCTGTGGTTGCGCCGGCCCCTCCCTTAGAGCTACCCAAAACCTGTTCTCTCAGTATGGCTCTAACTGACTCCTGAAGGCAATGTCTTTAAGACACTGGGCGAGATCGTGAAGGCGGCTTCTGTGCCGGCCCAATCTGCTGTCGTCTCTGAGGCACCGCCTGTGAGTGACTCTGTCCCAGCATCTCCGCAGTCGACCAGGGTTGGTTCGTCTCCGGAGTTGGCTGCGGTGCAGGAGGAAGTGGACTCTGCCAGATCTAGGGAGTGGCGTAGCAAGCTGAATCAAGACCGGGCTGCAAGGGTCAGAGGGGCGGAGGAGGTCTCGCCAGCTGTGGTGGAGGCGCTGGACGGGGTGCGCGCCGCCCCGTCGGCGTCACTGGCCTTGGGAGACTTCCTCTCGGCTCCGGTGGTGCCAGAACTAAATGCTACGGTGGCAAGAGGGCTCAGGTCCAAGGCGGCTCCGATTGAGACTATTCGCAAGAGTACGCGGGGTGCTGGAGAGGAGGATGAACAGATTCTGAAGCGGGCTATGAGAGTGACGGCAGACAAGAATGCTTCTGCCGCAAAGTCTACTCCGACATCCAAGAAACAAGTCAAAGGTACAAAGCTTGATCCCATCTTTGCTATTCTTCAGAATCTTCCCGATGCACATCTTCTTTCTGTTGCGTCGGATAGCTGTGTGGTTTTCCCAGCCTCGGCAGGCTCCTCGGCCGAGGTTCTCTCTCATCAGGGCTAACGAGTTGGCGCAAGCGGCACTGGCCAGTACTAGAGATAGGTTGGACAAAGAGCGGTTGGCGGCAAAAGAGGCTGAAGCGGCAGCGATTAAGGAAAAGGAGGCGGCTGCTGCTCTGGACTCCTGTCCCGAGGGGGGGCAGAGGTCGGAACAGAGCGCTGCAGCAGGTGCTGTTAGGGCTTTGAAGAAGGCGGTGCAAAGATCACCCTCTCCTCCGAAGGCTACGACGAGAAGAAGAGCTAAATCCGTGGCGCCGCAGGGGCGGTGCCCGGTAACCCGCCAAGCACGGGCTCGAGGGGTGGAATTTTAATGCGTATCCTTTTCTGGAACATTCGGGGTTTCGGTCGCGCGGGGCGCCGAACTCTGATCAAAAACTTGCTCCGCAACCACCAAATTGACATCATTTGCCTTCAGGAGACGATCAAGCAGGATTTCACAGACTTAGAGCTGCAAGGGCTTGAGATCGGGGAAAATTCTTTTGGTGCTGGCTTCCGGCGGTGGGACACTCCGGAGGCATGCTTTTAGGCCTACGAGACAGTGCGTTTGAGGTGGAAAGCACTGACAGGGGTCAGTACTTTCTCAGCGCTAACTTTCTGCATAGGAAGCTTAACAAACCTTTGACTGTGATCGGGATTTATGGACCTGCAAATCACGCAGCCTCGGCGGCCTTCCTTGAGGAGGTGTCGGCCAAGGTAGAAAACTGTCGCTTTCCGATCATCATGGGCGGGGATTTTAACTTGATGCGTGGGGCTCAAGACAAAAACAATGACAGGATAAACTGGCCTCGGGTGGAGTTGTTCAACAACCACATTGCTAACTGGGCGCTTACGGAAGTACCTCGCTCGGGTGCGAGGTACACTTGGTCAAACAGGCAGCTGAATCCGGTCCGATGTGTGTTAGATAGGGTGTTCATCGCCCCTGTTTTGAGGCTCTCTTTCCTCTTGCTTCGCTGTATGCTGATACTAGCCTGGGATCAGACCACACTCCGTTAGTTTTCAACTCGGGCGAGGGCCCCGGTGCGAAGTAACCGTTTCTTTTTCGAAGTTGGGTGGTTTGAAGTCGAGGGGTTTAAAGAGCTGGTCCTTTCTACATGGTCCAAACTTGCCGGGAGGGCCGGAGGTCGGGATATTGTAGACTGGTGGCAACATATGAGTGGAGGGCTTCGTCAATACCTCAGGGGGTGGAGTAAAAACTTAGGTAAAGAGACCAGAAACCGCAAGTTGTCTCTAGTCACCCAAATAACTGATTTAGACTCGAAAGCTGACACTGCTGGGTTGGACGAGGATGAGTGGGCGTTCCGTATCACTTGGAAGAGCAGCTGTTGCAGATTCACAGAATGGAGGAGGAATATTGGCGCCAAAGGGGAAGGATTCGCTGGTCGCTCCAGGGGGATGCGAATACAGCATACTTCCACGCGGTGGCCAACGGTAGAAGAAGAAAGTGTGTGATTACTACTCTCCAATCCGAGGCTGGGCCGATTCGGGACCCGAAGCAAATTCAGGAACATGTCTACGACTTTTATCGAGAGCTGCTTGGGACGGAGTCCCAACGGCACTTAGAGCTTGCTCCCAATACGTGGACTGGGGAGGCCCGCGTCTCGGAGGAGGAAAATGAGTCTATCCTTCTTACCTTCACGGAAACTGAACTTGAGCAGATTGTTATGGAAATGAAATCTAACACCGCGCCTGGGCCTGACGGGTTCCCAGTTGCTTTCTTCAAACATTTCTGGCCGTTGTGTAGACATGGGGTCTTACATATTCTCAATGATTTCATCTTGGGTAGAATTGATGTTTCGAGGCTGAACTTTGGAGTGCTGTCCCTAATTCCTAAGATTCCAGGGGCGGATCTGATTTCTCAATTTAGGCCGATAGCACTCATTAATGTGATATTCAAGATTATTTCCAAGGCTTTTGCTTCCCGGCTTGATCCCATAGCTAACAGAATCATCAGCCCGACGCAGACGGCCTTCTTGAAAGGCAGGTTCATCCTAGATGGGGCGCTCGCGTTGTTGGAGATAGTGCACGAACTGAATTCGAAAAAGCAGGGAGGAATTCTGCTAAAGTTGGACTTTGAAAAGGCGTATGATAGGGTGAATTGGTCGTTTCTAATTGAAGTTCTGCGTCGAAAAGGGTTTGACGCAGGCTATATCCACAAAATTCAGCAGTTGGTCTCTGGGGGACAAACAGCGATTTCGATAAATGGTGAAGTCGGGCCTTATTTCCGCAACAAGCGAGGGGTGCGTCAAGGGGACCCACTTTCTCCGCTGTTGTTTAATTTTATAGTTGAGGCTTTGTCGGCGATGTTATCTTCGGCAGCAAACGCTGGGCACATTAAAGGGGTCGTCCCGCACCTTATTCCAGGGGGAATAACACACCTTCAATACGCGGACGATACCCTAATTTTGATTCAAAATGAAGAGCTGGACATTGCGAACCTGAAATTCCTTTTGCTTTGCTTTGAAGATATGTCGGGGCTGAAAATCAATTTTCATAAAAGTGAAGTCATAGTTCTAGGGGAAACTCGGCAGGAACAACAGAGAGTGGCGAACTTGTTCAATTGCAAGCTGGGAGAGTTTCCCTTCCTGTACTTAGGTTTGCCAATCTCGGATCGTAAGCTCACCGTCGAGCAATGGAACTATCTTGTTAATAAGCTTGCTGGTAAGGTGGAAGTGTGGATGGGTAGGTTGCTTTCCTCGGGTGGGAGGCTAATCCTATCCAACGCTTGCTTGGATGCCCTTCCTATTTTTGCTATGGGCCTATTTCTCATGCAGGACGGGGTTCATGCGAAGTTTGATGCCATTAGGGCGAGATTCTTTTGGGAGGGGTCGGGCCCGAAACGAAAATATCACTGGTTAAACTGGCCAGCTGTGTGTAGGCCAAAAGACTGCGGGGGTCTAGGGCTGACAAGCACGAAAAACATGAATAAGGCCCTGCTTCTGAAGTGGGTCTGGAAGCTGTTTCAGAATGACGAGACGATTTGGCATAGGCTAATCAAGGCCAAGTACCCTGAAGCTGATAATATCTTCGCGGCTACGACCTGCGGGGGGTCGCAGTTTTGGCGAAGCCTTCACAAGATTAAACACTTGTTTAAGCTAGGTGCAAAGTACCTAGTGAGAAGCGGGACGCGTACTTCTTTCTGGTCAGATTGGTGGCTCGGTCCAGAGCCCTTAGGTAAATCCTTCCCGCGGTTGTTTGCCATCTGTAGTAACCCTAACATCTCTGTCGCGGAGGTCTTTGCTCCGGACAGCCAAGGTATCACTTTCCGCCGGGCCTTGGATCAGGCCGGGATGGAGCAGTGGAGAGCGCTGCTGAATGTGTTGGACCCGGTGGTCTTGCAGGACGGTCAGGACGAGGTCAGATGGGCGCTTGAGCAATCGGGAGTGTTCTCGGTGTCGTCGATGTACCAGCAACTTTCGCGTGGGGCGACCGTTGCTTATGCTCGCGACATTTGGGAGGCCAAACTGCCCCTTAAACTAAAAATCTTTACCTGGCAGCTAGTGCTCGATAGACTCCCCTCGGGTCAACAGTTAGCGGATCGCCACGGGCCGTCTAATGGCAGGTGCGCCCTTTGTGGCGAGATTGAAGATTCCTCGCATATCTTTTTCTCTTGTGTTTTGGCGAAGTGGGGTGGAGTGTTGTGCGGCGGTTGCTAGGGTGCAACTGGTCACCAGCAAACTTCCCTCAGTTCTTCGCGCTCTTGCATCCGTTGCTGGGGATGAACCGTAGGGTGTGCTGGATTCTGGTGTCTGTGCTTTTTTGGACACTTTGGGTTACTAGAAATAAGCTGGCCATGGAGGCTAAAGTGTTGAGGCACCCTTCTGACTTAATCTATAAATTCTCCATGTTCTTACAGCTGTGGGCGACTCTCTCAAAGGAGCGCGACAGGGACGCGCTTCAGCGATGGCAGGCGCGCTTAAGGCAATCTACTCCTCCATTGCCCCAAGACGTGATCATTTAGCTGGAGTGTAGTAGGCTACCGGTCTGTTGTGGGGTGGCCGGCCCCGGAACTTCTGTTCATTTGCGCTTTCGGCTAAGCTGTATGCCTCGCTTTTGTACCCTCTGTGTGTGGACCTGTTGCTTTATTAACTTAAAGCAGGGCATTTGTTAATGTATTTTATCTAAAAAAACAAAGGTGCCGATCTCGTTCGTGGTGTACCACTCAGCTGCTCTGTTCTACTCCCTCCATTCCTAGAGATGTTTTAGGCATTTCAAATTTGGTCTAAATACAGAATAAAATGGATTAACATATACACTAAAACGTGCCCAGATACATGTCAATAAAAAAAAACTAAAACATAGAAATGGAGAGAGTAGCTCTCACAGACACACAAGGGATTTTTTAAGAATTTTTATTGATAATTTGGAGAACATGAGCACAACATCATTCAGTGATTTTTCACGTACAACATATATCAATAAGAGCAATTGCAGGTCTGATTGATTTCTCTTATTTCATTTGCATCAAGATTGAAATTTATCATAATATTCAGCAAATATATCAACATTGCATATATATACTTGTAAAATTAATTTCATCTCATTATAATATTTATTGTTGCTCTTTCGATAACACTTTCCCTCTAACTAACATACCTTTTATTATGATCATGTGATGGTCGTTATGTACTAGAACAAACATGAAAGCGAAATCCGAGTCGGGTTATTGAACTAAACTTACCCTATACTTGAGTGCTTACGACTCAAGCAAGCTTACGGGCTCCTACAATAGCTTCACGAGGGAAATGTATACATGTTAAAGAGATAAAGTTTTGGGCCACCTTCAGAGTATCAAACCACACATACCCACCTTCAGAGTATCAAACCACACATACCTATTCAAAGAAAAATAACTCCACATAAACTCTATTACGTCCAATCTAGATGGCGAGAGGAATCCCATCTCTCATTGCCTCTACCTCAGTGTGGCGTGATACCTTTCAATGCTCAAGGAAATTTCAATACTTAACTCTAATCAAACACCATGTAGCTCTCATTCTACCATTTGCGGATATATACCTTTTGCAAGTCTTCCTTGTGCAAACAAAACACCAAATGCTTAAGAAGAACGGTCGAGCAAATCATACCATGGTCTCTATAAAATATGGTTTTTTGGATATTGGAGTACCAACACCTAGGCTCTAACTTGTCGGTCATTTGGCACCAATTTAGGGACGTGTGTATTTCTAGTAATCAGATAAAAATCTTATAGAATTATAGTGTCATATGGATGATTAATCAACCTAATCACTAAAATCATATCCATTTCAAACTCATCTATTCTAACAATGTTCGTCGTATGGAGTGTGAGTGGCTGAACGGGGATCAATCCCCACGCTGCATGACAGTGTTTTAAGTTCAAAATCTGATGTCATGTTATTAGCAGACCGATTTTTTTAAATTTCTTGACAATTTTTTTTGAAGAAAAACATATCCAACCAAAATCATTTTAACATTTTTCTAATTGTTTTCTACATACATTACATATAAATGTCATTAGTACATACAAGTTGATTTTTACATGTGTTTTTCCATTAATTTGTGATGCTAGTTAGCCCACACAAAAATCCTTATGATGGTGATTGAGTTTTTTTTAACTAAATTGCTTTATTTCGTGGGCATGCTAAACTGAGATGTTGGGTGATGTGCTGGTGGTTCAAAGTGATATATTTTACCCGGTCATATGTATCCCCCTACAAGATTCAAAAATAATTCCACACAGGTTTCCTTCCATGATTGTTATTGTTCTCTTAACTTGTTTTCCTTCTCTTCTAATATTTGTCTAATTCGTAGGTCTCTCAGCTCAGATATTACATTATGTAACAAACATCCCCTCTCATGTTGTATTTATGCTAACCTATTTTACTTAATCATAAATCATCGTCTAACTAGTAAATAGTTGTTTTCAAGGATACATCGTTAGATGTAACATCTTAGATACTATTTTTGTATTATAACGAGATAATTTAAAATTTTAAACATGTGTTCATAGATTATAATCATATTTTATAAAATTCAAAACTTTATCATTACATTTATATTTTATTGGTGCTAAACAAAAAATAGTATTTTGCAAAATAATTTACTTTAAAATTTAGATCACACAAGAGATTTCACCCTAAATCTTACCAAACCAATATTATCAGATCGCTCCACAGATTCATTTGTACCCCTTAATGTATCATTGTGTGTTTTGATAGTTTTTCATAGTATTCTTAAATACTACAAAACTTGGTTACAAATTTCAAAACATGTGAATATAGCCTATAACAAGATAAAATAGTTTCTAGAGTTTAAGACTATCAAGTTTTTGTCACTGGGAAGAGAATTCTAGAGTGTATACATGACATGAAAAATGGTACCCCCCCTGCGCGCGCCACCCGCACGCACTACTAGCACTGCTCCAAGTTTAGTTGATGCGTGGGATTGTTGCGGTCATACTTTACTTTTGGTTCATTGGGGTCAACATTTAGTCATCGGCACATACGTGATTTGCGGTTTGCATAAAAAGTATACCATTCAGCATGCATGAGTACTTAGAATTATGACTTGTGTGGGTTCTAAAAGTTCATTTACACATCGATCACCTCTAAAACTATAATAACTTTATTTTGCAAAAAGTGAAGTTGTTTGTTCGTTTTCAAGATGGTGGCTTGGACTCTCTTAGCTCATTTGAAACCAATCTCTATCTTCGAGGAACCATCCCATTCGACATGATTTGTTTATTGAAGGGTAAAAATTTGTATATGTTGAGGACAATAATAGACCCATTGGGCCTACTACTTATTTGTGATTAAATGTACATTGTTCTAATGCAATACTACATATTCTTGTATGGGTGAACCCCTAGGAGGGTGCCCTTATAGCCCTTCTTCCATGTTAAGAAAGAGAAAATCTCCGGTAGATATAACTCATCTTTGTCACGGTTTCCAGTTCAGCAAGTTGGTATGATAGGTGATGCATGCGTGCATTCCATATTGAATTTTGCCCATTGTTTTTCATATATTTACACTTGAGTTTTTGCTATATTGGTTTCTATCTTTTATGTTGATTCCATCTCTAACCCATTTTCCAATGGTCATTTTGCAACCATAGTTTTTATTAGGATTTTACTTGTTTTCCCTTATCTTTGTGTCTATGTATGTGTACCTGTAATTTATAGAAAATGATGATTAAAGGAGATGAAAGAAGACAGAAGACAAGACATCAGATTCAAGCCATGTGGAGTGTTTTATGAAGATTATTTTCCCACAACGCCAAACTGAAGATCCAACAGCATGAGGTTGTGCTCCACGTTCATACGAGCTCAACGAGGCCAAGAACACCCAAAACGGAGTTCGTATGAAGAAATGGCGTCCAGTACAAGTTAAGGATAAACATCACCTCGGTACGGCCTCGGAAGAAATCGATTCACGCCAGGAGGCGACCGTACCAGGCGTAACGACCACTGGTACGGTGGTAAGTGACTGTACCAGCCACCGTACCACATGGTTTCGGATCCGCGACGTCAAAACAAGCATCTTTTGTGAAGGGTCAAACCCCTAACTCGGTATGGTCGGTTCAGAAAACACCGAACCGACCTACAAGCCAATATAAGGAGGGGAAAACCCTGACAGAAGATGAATCCACCATTGTAGCCTCCTCCCGGAGGGCTGCCGCCGCACCACCACCATATCCACCATAGAAACACCACCTCACCATCCTTTGGAGATCAACACAAGGCTTGGGACGAGGAGGCCAAGGCATCTACATCAACACCACATCATCTACGCCACCGCTACCATAGATTCATCCATCCATCTCATTGTAATCTTATACTTTGTTGTAGATTGCTTCGTGTACTTGTTTTCCCATCTATCCATGATTCATATGTTGATGCCTATGATATCTTGTGTCTCCATACTTGAGTAGTTTATTTGGGGATATGAATGGACCCTAGTTTCTCTATTACTTGAACGAAAGATTTGTTAAGTCTTGAACTATATGTTGTGTAGTAACTATATACATGCTATTGTGAGAAGTGCACCTCTTAATATATTGCACGCGGGCCATGAAAAGGTTGTTAACGACGTTGGTGTGAGGCAGGATGTCGCACTGGGGTATACAGTTATAGAAGGGTACCTTTCCTCCTTGCTTATCATCAATGTGGGAGTAACGGGGATCCAAAGTAGCTCAACCGCATCCACGGGGAGACCCTTAATTATTAGACCAATGAGGCGCATCGTTTATGATCTGGGCTAGTAGTGGTTGTTCGTGGTGTGCCGCCTAGAGTAACTCAGGGCACACATTTATATGGGACTCCGCCCGTATACAATATACACTAAAGAATAATAAACTTTTCAATCATTAATATGAGTACTAGTGGTGATTTCAGACTCCCCTATAACGTCTTTGTTAAGTTCTCTTCGTTTTACTTTCAGTTCTATTTTACTTTGTTTAGTTCACTTTTATTCTTGTTACTAGTTACTTTAGTCACTCTTTTATTATTGCTTCCATAGCAACTTATAGAGTAGACTATTTCCAAACTATGGTTTGGGTGCGAACGTGACTGCGGTTGACAACGTAGTTGCGGGTCTGGTAGTACCACCCAATAGTGCTCTCCGTGGGAACTATTATAAATCGGGAGATCATACTTCCATGAATTATGCAATAACGATCATGTGCACTTGCAGGCATCAATATGATACTCTCCTATGAAATGGGTAACCAAGCAGGACTGCACAGTCGAGAAAGGTCTCCATCATTTCCATTTTGCATTTATATTTGTTTCCACACCATACGTTTAATCTTTTTTTCAGCAAGACGGGGAGATTGACAACCTTCCTGAATTCGTTGGGGCAAAGTAGTTTGTTTGTGTTTGTGTGCAGTTCCACGTCAGAAGCTCTTTTCTGACACCGTGTTGAAGCCTTCTCCAAGTCCTACTGGTTCGATAAACCTTGATTTTGTTATCAAGGGACACTTGCTACTACGCTGCTTCACATCTTGCTCTTGGGGTTCCCAACGGGCTGTTGTAGCCGCATCACTAGCCCCTGGCAGTTCCAACCTTCGAGAATCATTGCTCCCGTCGACTACCCCTAGACAGATCAAACTCCACTTTCTCCATCTTCCTCCTCCTATGAATTCTGAAGCGGAGCACAAACCTGAACTAAACACTCACGAGATCTAGGCCTCTAATGCTTACGGTCGTATGCCTTAGACACACACGAGAGGCTTATAGTGGTGGGATCTATGGAAAAGAAAACCTAGAAGCGTATCCCAGGGATGGATCACATCCCAGCCTAAGGCAGAGGAAGGATGCTGGGAGTAGTCGTGGAGTCACCGGAGACTTTGATGTGGACGGGAACAAAGACCAGACGCGATCGCCTCACGATCGCCAACAGAAACGCCTGACAATCATGGAGACAAACTGTCACTCAATGTGTAGTTTAAGCTTGTTAGTGTACCGAGCATAAGAAGTTGGACATGCGGTGGCTCAATTAGAGAACATTAGGGTCTTGTTTAATCCACAAGACTAAAAACACATGGATATAAGAATTGTCCCATGGTTGCTATTACAATACTACATATTGATGTATTTTTTTATATACGTCTGAGTTTGAACCCATAGTTTAAGTTTTCTAGGATGGTGTCTTATCTCCCTTTTTAAGACCAATCAATGTTAAGAAGGAGCCAATCCCATAGTAGAGATGTTAAATTGGCTAGATTTTCCTCTTCATAGAGCGGGTTCGAATGAATGCACCTTTGAGGGAGGTATCCATCGTTTTACGGTGGTATGCGAGTTTTGCGACCCATGATAAGGTGGATTGAAGTTCTTTTAACAACATGCTCATTTATGTAATGTAGAAAGTTTGGAAGGAGGGTCCACCGTGTATCCGTAATAAGGTGTTGTAGTTTTCCGATGAGATACTTCTATATATGGAGCATATTTCTATACAATCGCTTTTTTGGTTCGAAGATACGAGTGGTAGTCCAGATCGGGCCTCAATGGTCATAGGTGACACTAATGTGGATTGCCTATTTTTGTTCCTTGTACATAAACATGTGATGGCGTATCTTCTATAATAATGCATACCATCAGTATTGTTCAAAAATTATTCTTTTCAGGCAAAGGATGATCACATATATTATCCGCCCAGATGACTCGAATTAAGTAAAAAGGTAAATGTGGCATACAAAATAAGATAGAGGCCAAATAATTATAATATTTTTGGGGCTTGTTTGAGTAGGGTATATGAGCAAGGGGGATCACGTAGGGAGAAATATTCCTTGTAGTGAGAAAAAGAAGAGTTTTTCTGTAACCTAGTTAGTGTACCAGCCGCAAGAAAGTTATCCATGAAGTATCAAGGCCAGAGATGCGAAAGTGGGACCCGTTTATCCCACTTATACTCTATTTTGTACATGCCTAGTTCAAAAGTTGAACTAGGCATGTACAAAATAGAGTATAAGTGGGATAAATGGGTCCCACTTTGCATCCTTCAAGGCTAGAGAATACTAGGCCCTTCCTTAATCTACGAGACTCTCATGGATATAAAGATTATAAAAATGAGATGGCATGTTTAATCCAACAACAATTCAAAACCAAAGAATATGCCTCTATGTAATAGTATAAGTTTTGCTTGCTTGTATCTTAGAAAAAAAATATTCTTGTAGAGTTCGTATTTACCATAGTTTTCATATACATAAGATCACATTGTCATATGAAATTGGACTCTGTTACAATTTTCCTTTCAAACTGATGTAAAGTAGTCTATGTATAGGAAAACCTGGATTGTTATTCATCCAAACTGTTAGACGAGTTCTATAGAAAAAGTCATAAGGAACATAAACCTCAATATTCTATGAAAATTAAAGATTTCTGTAGTTTGTAAGATTGCGGCTTGATCATGCATTTAAAAAGTAGTATAATTGATCTATCATATGTTTCATGGAATGGATAATTGTACATAGGGGTAATAAAGAGAGCTTACTTTATTCCATTATACATAATCAATTGGCAATTAACCGCTTCCATCTAATCGTCAAATCAATAACCGTATGAGTTTTCACACATGTCAAACAAATACCATAGACTCTAGCTAGGACTCTCTACCCTGATCCATATGAATTACTCCAAGAAAGCACAAGCTCTTCAGGATTCACTTATTCCTCTCTGTATACGGTTCAAGTATAACATAATCAATAATAATATAATCGATAAGTTGTATTTTTCTTTGAGCTATGTCATTAATACACTGTTAGTGCTAGTCAAGGATGTAACCGGATGCATCTTGATATATTACTGACTAGTTAGACTAGCTCTATAAAACAAACTAGTTAGACTAGATCACCAAGCACCATATGGCGACATGGTACACACGCATATGTCAACCTCCCAATAATTGTGCGACACAATGCTCGCTAGTTGAAGAGTTGAGGAGGAGTAAGAAGAAGCTAAGGCGGATACCAATTTGACTGGCACATGCAAAACCACACCATTTTATTGAAGAAACTTCAGAACGAGGAGGGAAAAAAGGTGTATGATTTGAAAAAAAATCAGTGGCCAATCTTAAAGTTTATAGTGTATAACAAGAGATCCCAATATACCTTTTTATAAGGGAAAATAATGGGAAGTTCCTACTACAATTTGCATACATTGTAAAAATATGTGGAAGTGTTACAAATGGATAAAAAAATGGATCAATGTTGAGTACTTAGCCGACCTCTAAAAGTATCTCCAATCTTTTTTTCTATCTATGTGACCAACCATGATTCATATATGTTGCTTTTCACTACTAAGAGGATGGTCCTCATCTCGGAGTATTTTATTGTTTATGACTATCCATATGCCTCAACTGTATCTATTAGGCTCCGTTTGGACCAAAGGTCAAGCATAGGACTTATGGAGGATACAATTCCTGTACGAAAACCTGCTATGCATAGTACCATTTGGAACAAAGGAATATGAACATTTGATTCCTTTGAAATTTTTATGGAATGAGATATTCCATACGAATTTTGGAGGAAAATAAACATGAGGTCCTCACTCATATTTCATCCCTTTGTGTCGACAATTCCTATGTGACATGAAGACTTGTTCTTGCAGTAATGCAAGATAAATTATAGGGCCACGCTAGGGCGCCGGGCGGGTGGAATGAGCTCCTGATGGGCCATCCTTTGAGTTGTACGATCGTATCAGGTGGGACCATGGGATAGGATCGGGCCCACATGACCGCCAAACACACCTTCCCCCACCCTGCAACAGAAATCCCCTCCCACCACATTGCTCACAAATATCGTCACAAACCCTTGCAACAACAAAACACCGCATCATTCAGAACTCCACGGAGATACCGCACCGACTCAACGGCGCCGCCTGCTCTTGTAGCAGCATCGCCTCTCGTGCAACATCGTCTCCCACTCCTCGCAACACCGCCGCATGCTCCTCGCAACACCACACTCTGCCTTGTGGTATCTCTATTACCATCACGGACCGGCTTTCTAGTTTGAACTAGTGGTTCCTGCTCTTCACGTACAACACTGCCTGCTCCTCGCAGTTTTCTCACCAAATATCTTTCCAATGATATCTCAATTTCTACATTATTTCTATCGCTATGTTCCAAGCGGGACCTTCGAATAACTTTTTTACAGGGTCCTTAGAATAACTGGTTACATATTAGTCTGTCAAGAAAAACCATTCACCATTGTGGCTGGCCGCACAGTACACGCGTACACGGTACACCTATGCAGTGCCAATTTTCAAAAAAAAAAAAAAAGACCTATGCGGTGCCACGCCAGGGCCGTCACGCCCAAAACGTGTGCGCGCGCGGGGCACACACAGAATCATGCCCTCCCGCCCACGGGGCACCCTGGTTCCAAATCCTTTATAAGGCGTCCATTGCCGACCCAATGACGAGATCATCACAGAGCAATCTCAATTCTCAAAGTAAGCTAGCTAGAAACGGTAAGTTGTTGCGCCCGCCTCCCCGTCCAGAGATCCAACGCGGCATGGCCTTCTACCGCGGTTTCGGTGGCCCTTCGCCGTCGTGGGCGCCGGCACAGGCTCAGCCGATGATGATGATGCCGCCGCCGCCACCGCAGCCGCAGCCGAGGCCGTGGAGCAAGGCGGAGGACAAGGTGTTCGAGGGCCTTCTGGTGACGTACCCGGAGCAGGTGCCCAACCGGTGGGTGTACGTGGCGGCGCAGCTGCCGGGCCGCTCGCCGCAGGAGGCATGGGAGCACTACCAGGCGCTCGTGGAGGACGTCGACCTCATCGAGCGCGGCTTGGTCGAGGTCCCCGACTCCTGGGACGACGAGGCGGCCGGCGGCGGAGGGAGAGGCCGTGGCCGCACCGCAGGCGGCGACGAGCGCCGCAGGGGCGTGCCTTGGAGAGAGGAGGAACACAGGTAGACTATCGCGCCGTCAAAATCTCTAACTTCCTCTGCCTCTGTTCGTGTTTTTTGTCCTTTTCCCCTGTTATTCCTGGGCGCGTCCTTCGAGGTCCTAGAATCTTGTCCGGATCTTTCCACGTCGGATCTTCTCCGGATCCCCATGGCCCACCTCGGCATGCCTGAGAAAGACACCTTTTGCCAATTATTACGCGAGATCTACAGTAACTTGACTGACCATTTCTTCTTCTTCTTGGTTTCGTTTTGGTTAGGCTGTTCCTGGAGGGGCTGGAGCGGTACGGGCGCGGCGACTGGAGGAACATCTCGCGGTGGTCGGTGAAGACGCGGACGCCGACGCAGGTGGCCAGCCACGCGCAGAAGTACTTCATCCGCCAGGCCAGCGCCGCCAGCCGCGGCGACACCAAGCGCAAGAGCATCCACGACATCACCACCGCCTGATGGATGCGCCATCCGTGGTGGAGGAAGGAATCCGGTCCAGTCCGAGCTGAGCTGAAACCCACCGTTGTCCTGTAGCACAAATGTAGGGGAATAGCCCGGCTCGGCTGGAATCTGCGATTTCGGAGCTGCTGCTGGTAAATCTAGTCGTATGGTCGAATAATTGTGTGTGTTCTGTCATGTGTGACATGTTAAGAAAGAAACAGAGGCTGGAAAAGATTTTAGCATTAATCCGCCGCATGTGGTTTTTACTTCTTTCCTTGTTTAGAGACAAACTAGATCGAGTCGATGACAATGGCATGGCATTTTCACATCCCGTTCTCATCCTACCAAATATTCAATACATCTCCCGTGGCGACAAGTGTCCTTTATCGGCGGTCTTGGTTCTTCTTCAGTCGTGTTGTTCGTCCTGTCAGCGTCACCTGTGCGTGTTGCGGCCGATGTGCAGGCCTTCTAGTCCAACATCTGTTGAAAGTGACAATAGATTGACAAAATACAGGCTTGAACAGCACATGCTGAATTACGAGATGCCAAAATAATCCCTTGGGACCGACCTCCTAATCTGGCGCACTATCATCAGCGTCCAAGTTCTCAGCATCTAGCTTTGGTGCTGTCACTTGTCACCTAATTGGGCAACTGTGAAAGCTTTACGTAGTTGCTCTTTCTGGCAAGTTCCGTGATGGAAACCAGGTATGGCTACGGACTATTCTCGTCTAGGTGCCTACGGGTACCTGCGCCTTATCCGTGTGTTCTTATTCAGGAGATGATGACTAGCTACACCAAAGTCCAACCTCCGTGAGCTCAGGGTAGGTAAAACTAGCGAGGGTGAACGATAGATGTAACAGAACCCCACTGCAAATTTGCATAGAAGCCTAGTAGATACGCAAAACAAGAATATAAGTCTAGGGAAATAAAATTAGTTAGAAAGAAACATCATAAAAATGTAAATGCTTTTCCTACTGTTTACATGGCCTACGCCTTCACACTTATTATTTCCTTTCGTGAATCCCGTGCTACAAGAAAATTATCGTATGATATTAGCAGAGAGCCGTGCCTGCCTATATAGTTGGTTCACACAAATGTCTGGTGCTCATTGTCAAGAACTTATGCTCACATGGTCAATAACTTAATATGACATCCAACAAATGGTCTCGTGATAGCATAAAAATCACCTACTCGGAGAACTGAGCGTAGTTAGGTTTTTTTGTGGTGGAACTAACCCATCCAGATTCAAGTTTTAGACTTAACTTGTGTGGTCGCATTTATCTGGATTTATTTCAAAGATTTAACCGACGACATTCTTACAGTGATTAGGTGGCGTGCACGTCAATAGCGAGGCGTCTGTGATGACTTCGTCAAACTCAATATCCACCGGCTCTGTCTATCGAAGCACATGATGAGTGTACTTGCTTGTTTGTGAGCGTCTACGTACGTAATTTGTTTCTCAAAAAACAAATGCCTTATTTGTATAGCCGGCACCTTGTTTCCTTCCAAATTGACATCCTATAAAAGAAGATCTGACGGATAATGTGATGACTGATAATACCACAAAGTGCACTCACTCATTTTTTTCTTAAAATTCTAGGCGCAAGTAATTGCACTTTGTATGTGCAATTGCAATATAGGAGGTTAACAGAGGTAGGATCAAATATTGATGTGCAGCAATTACAGTCTTGGAGCTTAAAGATCGAATGAGATTTAGCTCCATAGTTGATCTAGCGATTGCATCAATGGTGTTCTAATTTGTAGGGGGACATTCGGTTTCTGCAATGAGTGTGATATTGAAGGGATGGATGCTACATCCAGTCAAAATTTTATCAATTAATTCATTTTCTCTAATTGTTCTTGAGGTTCGGAAGTCAAGGACCCTCTACGTCTTTGATGACACCTTCTGCTCATAACTTAATTCGATACAGGGAAAGAAGGGGGAACCGAACTAGGGCACTAGGTATAAGTTGTCCATAGAAAAAAAGTAAAGGTAAAAACATTATGGTAAGCGGTTATTTAACTTGAGTTTACTGAGTTAATGCTCTATCCAAAGAGGACCAACAAACAAAACTTACATGCTGACATAAATTTCCTACCACACGCTTATCTTTTATGAGAACTACTCTACCAGATCCGACAAATAGTTTGTTGATAATAGCACAATGTGTCCCTACCGGCATGTTTGTCGCTTGTAGATGCCTAGTGTTCATCATCATCACCTTACCTTCACAAGTTTTAGTCATATACTATGAGATCCGACAAACCGTTAGATGGTAATGGTCCAAATCACACGACATGGGTTGTTTGTCTCACAAACTAGTTCAGTGATCATCATCAACAACTTGCTTTGCTCATAGGATGCTTATCTTGTGTTAACCCAACACGATACCAGACCCAACAAATAGTCTGACGATAATAGAACAAAGTGCACCTACTTGGATGTTTGTTTCTTCTACATGTTTGGTGCTCGTCGGTGGCAACTTTCCTTCACATGATCGGTCATACACTATGAGGTCTGACAAATAGTCTGATGGAAATAGAACAAATCTCACCTACCTTGTTGTTTGTCTCTCAAACTGGTATGGTGATCGTCATCAGCAAGTTTCACATGGTCAATCATAAACTCAGAGGTCCGGCAAATGATCTCACGGCATGCAATAGCACAAAGTGCCCCCACTCGGTTGTTTGTTTCCGGAACTTGATCGGTGATCACCGTCAGCAACTTGCCTTTCACGTCATTGATCCTACATATGGGAGAGTCGACAAATAGGCTGATGGTATAGCACAAACTGGACCCACTCGGATGCTTATTTCTCACAATGATTTAAAGATCATGTCTAGCTACTTGTTTTTCATGTTGTCATAAATAGGCTGATGGTATAGTACAATGTGTGTGCTCATTCACAAAACTTTTCAGGAGCGTACTACATACTGATAGCATTTTTGCATGTTCCCAAGGTGCACGGTACGTGGCTAGACACAATGGTGTATGATTGAAGAGTATCTTTGAAGATTCATAATGTCTCAACAAAAAAACGTGAGATCTTCTTTGGTGTAGAGTTAGAGCATTTATGATGGACCGCTCGTGCCAAGATTTACCCACTCTAAAGTATATTCACCATCAATTGGTATACGTGTGCCAAGGAAAATAACTTTTTTCAACCAAACCTAAGTAGATTAATACCCAAATGGAGTAAGGGGTCTTGTAAATATATGCTAGAAAACTAAACTATTTCCGAATTAAATCAAACGACAAGTTGAGTAAGACAAAGAAACTCAAGATAACTAGGGTTTTGGGAGCTCACCTTATTACCTTAATAGGGTGTGGGTCTTGCATTATGTACTCGGAGTACACGGTTTTATGTAGGATGTAGTATCAGTAATAACTCGTTTAATGATAGTTAGGATGCTGCACCCATACCTATATACATAATGAAGGTTTATTAAATCGTAATTAAATAATCCCACTAAGGAAAACATGGGAACCATTGGATCCATATGAACCCTAATATCATTTTCTTTTCTATTTGTCAATGACTGATGTATGGAGACAAAGGAAAACCTCATCACAAGGAAGAGTATTTTATGATGCAACATTTATGTCTAATCTATGGTGAAGTTTGTATACCAAAGTTGCTCCTACAACCCAGACCAAAACTCGTATGTAGAAAACAACATGCATGTACTATGTGATACACCATATCACAATAAGTGTTACAGATTAGTGCCAAATAAAATTAGATGGTTTTCTTATTCAAATATTTATTTCCTATCTCAATAATTATACATTATTAAAAGAAGATAATTAAATAGTATATCCGTACAACCACATGGTATAATGGTTAATGGTACGTTTCGATCATATGGGAAAATCTAGGTCTTTTGTAAAAACAAAATGCCTAGCTTTTTGAGCAACCACATGCCAGTATTAATTTAGCAAAGATGTTATACCAAGTAAAAAAAAACACAAAAATGCGACCAACAAATAATATTTACAAACTGAACGCTCTGAAGTCGCCATATCTAAACTCACAAATCGAGTCTTAATGTTTTTTCGTAAACAAAAATAATTAGCAGAAGACCCTACTTGCAACCACTTGACGAACCTAACTTGTAGGTTTTAATAACAGCATGTTCCGCCCACAGATTTATACCGCCGAATGCACCTTCATGGGACACAACTCTGATTTCAACGATCTTATTTGTATACCAACTCGTTGGTACTCCAAGCGCAGAGTGTTGTAGCAAGCGGCTCTTTTTCCACAAGGATGACTCGGGGTAATATATCATACTCAAGGACCAAACAACCTCTCCTCTCCTCCCCCGCCCGCCCTGAAGCAACTTATGCAAAATAAGAGGGAATTATTTTGTGACCCCAACTCAATTGTGGTATATGTCAGGCAACACAATTATTAGAACGAGACGGAAACAAAAGTGCAGTAAATAAAACTAAATGTAATGGTGCTACAAATGGACTTTGACGGAGAAACTAATATGTAAACTATAAATCTAATTCCAAGAGATATATTTTTGTTATTTTTTAAATAATAAATAACTTAAAATATAAAATGTAGTGCAACAAATTAAAAAAATAAAAGATGGACCGGGATTCATGGTTCACATGACCTCTTTCTCTCTCTCATAAATACGGTGGCACGAATATAAAACTTACAGACAACATAAAATGCAAGGAAAACTTTATTGTATATGTATAATTAGCATGTGTATGCGCATCATGTACTAACATAGAGATAATGAAACACATCTCTCTAGTGGGTTGTTTGGATGTTCAGAATTAAGTGTAAACACAAAGCATTGCATTAAGAATTTTGACATGATGTTGATGAAGGAGATATGCCCTAGAGGCAATTAATAAAGATATTTTATTTGACATATTTCAATTGTTCATAATACGTTTTGTATCATGCTATAAATGTATTAAGCGGAAACATTAATACACGTGTGATACGTAAACAACCAGGTCCCTAGTAGCCTCTATTTAACTAGTCCATTGTGCAATCGATGATCGAGGTTTCCCGATCATGTGACATTTATGTCAATTGACAATGGAGTCAATCATTAGGAGAATGATGTGATGGACACACCCAATATTTATAGGACGTAGTCATTACACCTTTGACCATCAGATCAACTCTAATTGGTATTTCTGAAAGATACTTTGATTGCATCAAACGTCATGTCTTATATAGGATGACAATAAAGGTGTCCCTCTCGGGTATCGGAAGGAAGTATGTTGAGGCAAGGGATCAAGAGCGGGATTTGCCAATCCACATAGCAGGATAGATACTCTGGGCCCACTCGGTGAGATTACATCAATGAGCTTGCAAGCATATGACTAGGTCACGTGGATGTAATATCACAGACGAGTAAAGAATAGTATTGTCGGTAACGAGATCGAGCTAGGTATCGTGATGCCTGAGATCGAGTCTCGGACAAACTAAGTATCACCTGGCAAAAGGTCTGAGACTTGACGTCTAAGGTTCGAATGAGAAAGTTATTCGAGAACGCACAGGGGCTATCATAGCCATCCAGGTCTCCCTGATAGTCATTGATCGGAGAAGGGTTCTCGATCATGTCTGGAGTGTCCCCGAACCGCTAGGGTGACACACTTAAGGGTAGGTGACGTTTATTTAGATTGGACGTAGAGAAGAAAATAGAGAGGAGAACACCGGAAGTGCTCCAGGTACACCGAAAGTGTTTCGGGTGATATCCGACGGAGTTCGGGGGCCAGAGAAATGTTTTTCAGAGCCAAAATAAATTAGAAAATATGTGTTTAATATTAATTAGTGTAATTAATAGTTAAATACATTTTTTTAATGATTTTCGGAATTTTTAAAGGCTGCACATCTAAATGGGCCCAGACCAAAGGGAAAAGGCCATTGGGAGGGAAACTTCCCCCAAGGTGCGAACTGGGAGGGGGCTGCCCTAGGTGAGGCAAATGGGGCCCACCTAGGGCTTGCACACCTGTATGGGGCGTGGCACCATGTGGGAATAGTCCCACATGGCCTAGCCAAGGTGCCAAGCACCCCTCCTCCTCCTTTATAAAGGGACACCCCCATGCCTTGAAAAATTGCACCATCCTCTCTCTTTCTCTCATCCGTTTAGACGTGGCTCCGCAAATGGGGCTACGCACGGTTGAGAGAGTTCTCTCCACCATACGCACACCGCCGTGCTGCTGGGTCCAAGTCTTCTGCTTCCGCTGCTCTGCTGGATCAGCGCCCGGAGGTCGTCATCTTCTCCGTACGTGCGTAAGCTCTGCGAGGTGCCACACTTGGGGCACTTGGAGAGGTTCGTCCTCACCACCTTGAGGGCGGCGCCACCTTCATCTTCGTCGCGCCAAGTTCTTCGCGACCTCGAGGTCGGCTACGTCGTCTACTTCGACAACGCTTGTAGCGGGAGCATAATCCCCGCTATCGGTCTACGAGGGTACGTATATCGATCTCCACCGTTACTCTATATCTGCATAGTAATAGATCCTGGCTTGTTTATGGTTATCGTTGTTAGGAAATTTTTTGTTTTCTGCACACGATTCCCTTCAGTGGTATCAGAGCTGGTCTATGCGTAGATATAATAGTATGGTTAGAACTCATGTTTATGAGGGCATCGTTCTAATAGTTGTTACACTCTCGCGTGCACTTGCTTTTGTTGTCGTGTAACAGCCCAAAGTTCGGGAACCTAAAAACCCGTGTAATTTTTCCGCTTTTGTGTTCCTTGCATCATGGCATTCATGCATCATGTTGTTGCTAGGGAATTGTTGCTAGGGAATTGTGGTGGATTTGGCAACATTCAAAAAACCAAATGCCAAACTTGTTTCAACCAATTTCAAATTAATGAAGGCACTCAACCTTGCAAAATACAAATGCTTGACAACTTATATTTGTCAAGGAAGCTCCTAGAGTTCAAAATACTATTTTGGTCTTGCTCTAAAATTCCTAAAAGTTTATAATTTGGGGAATTTAGAAAAGTGCCCTAAATCAACTCTATGAACAAAAGTTGTGCAAAACATTTTATTTTGCAACACCAATTTTTGTGGTGCTTCTACATGATATTGGGAGGCTACATGATTTTTCTCAGATTTTTGAAAAAGGTTTAAGTGCCTCAACAAAATTCCTGAAGAGCTACTTGTTTTAAAACAGAAATAGAAAAAGGAGACGAGGACCTCTTCGTAAATAAAAAATGCAGCCAGGGGGTTTTCTGTTAAACTATCATCTTCTTCCTGTAGCTCGTAGGGCCACGGCGTGGCGCCAGTGGCCGAGCTCGCCGTGCCCCCACACGCCCTCCTGCCGCGCGAGAGGCTAAGGAGAGCCCACGAGGCCGCTCTGCCCTCCCCACCCCGCACTCGCTCACTTGCCCCCCTCCTCTCTCCATTTCTTCCCCACGCCCGAGCCCTGTCCGCCGTCTCCGTCGAGCTCGCCGCCGAATCGCCGTCGACGGAGGTTGTTCCGGACGAATCCGAGACCACCACGAGGTCCGCCTCGCCGTGCTGCTCCTCCACGCGGAAGGAATCGGAGCCAGGAGTCGCGAATCGCCGCCGCCGTCAAGTTCTTCTACGCCTCCGGCCTCAGCTTCGTCGAGTCCTCGCCGCCGTTCCCGACCTCTCCGCTCTCGCCAAGCACGCGTAGAGGGTGAGCCTCTGAGTCCGCCGCACCTCACTCCCTCTCCCTCTCGTTCCTGCTCGTCGTCTCGCCGTAGCCCGCGGAGAACAGCCGCGAGAGTACGTCACCGTGCTCGTCGCTGTCGATTTACCTCACCGGATATTCCGGCTAAACCACGATCGGAAAATCTGTTTCGTTCCAGTACGTGAGAAATGGATTTCTTCAGTCGACCGGATAATCCGAGTGTGTAGAATTCGGATAATCCGAAAATAATCAGAAAAAGATAATAAGAAGCAGGAAATTATGGTAGACTTTGAGAATTCCTATCTTTTGATCTTTTAATCCAAATTGAACAAATAATGTGTCCAAATGTTTGTCTAAACAAACTCTACACCTCCATATTTCAGTTGGACACAATTGAATTAATTTTCTGCTCTGTTTAAATGGAATCCTAAAAATTGCGAAATGGAATCCCTTATTGGAAATTCATAATTAATTCAGATAATTTCAAATTTATGTCAAATGGCTCAAAATGTCCAGAGGAACATTTGCCAGCTATTTTCAAATATTGCCAACCAAAATGAACTTTGGTAATATTAATAAGTTGCACTTCCCTAAAATGACAGATCCAAATGCAAATTTGAAATAATCACCAAATATTCATAAATGCTCAAAAAATTGCAAGCAAAATATCAAAATGATTAGGAAGAAAATAGCCAACAGAAAACATCATTCTCATGCATGTACAATCATTTTGTGATACTGGTCATAACTAGAACAACATGTTGGACATTAAGATAAATATGGGTGGTTAACCGAATAACTCCTAATTATACTTCGGGACCCCATTTAACTTGATGATCATGTCTAGGATCTCTTGGTTGCATTAAAATGTCATATCATCATTTTTGTATGCATTGCACAATTTCCATGTGTTGATTGTTGTTTCTGCTTTCCGGTGTTGTTTGCTCTCCGGTAGATCACGAGTTCGGAGTTGAGCATTATTACTCCGACGAGCAGTTTGGCTACTCCGCTCAACAAGGCAAGCGTAATCCCCCCTCTGAGCATATCTTATCCTATGTTTCCGCAAATATTTTCTCCACTATAATATTGCATGCGGTTCCAAATGTCAATTTGCTTGGATTAGAGTATCCTATAGTTGCATTATGATTCCCATGCCATTACCTGTTTTCCCTCCTATTATCCATAGGATTGTATTGTTGGCCTGAGCTACTTCACTATGCAATGTTGGTGCTTAGCCATGCTTAGTTAAATGCTTAGCCGTCTGATGGATACTTCATGTTGGAAACAGGTTGTTGAAGTGGACAGATGATGGTGGAGAAATTGTGGAGAAAGGTAATAAAATGCTTAAAGGTGGGGATGAGAGGCCACTTCGGTATGGTGGTGTTTTGTCTCACTCTCGCCGCCTAGGTGCGAGTTCTTTACCTCTTGAACCAAGAATGAGCGCGCTTCCTTTCGGTGGGCTATATGGAACCCCCGTCGACCAACTAACTTGGGCGGGACTAGCCAGGGTCCTCTAGTTTGAGCTTCCATTTGCGTGTGCGTGAAGATGGTGGCCAAGACTGGGATGAGGATGGTGGTGTTAGGAAAATGAGTGGCCACGGGGCACGGTGTCGATGATCCGCTGCTCCGTCCTCACTGATGATCCTGGGTTAGTCCTTAACAAGGTAAAGGTTGTAACCGTTCCCACTCAGCCGGCTTTCCCCGGAAGAGAGCTAAGCGTAGGCAATGAGCCGGGCGGTACCGAAGGTAAACACAGTGCACCCCTGCAGGGTTAAATCTTTTCGAAAAGCCGTGTCCACGGTTACGGACAACTTGGGAAAGGACGATAAGACCATAGAATAACTTTAACGGAATGATTAAAAACTGGGTACTTCCTCGAGGGTGATTCGGGGAGGTGCCTTTGATGAGCAGGTACAGTAATGATGGTGGTTGATGATGAGAAAAGTGATCAAGAAAAGAGTCACTTCTTACCCCTTTTGAAAACAATTCTGATTAGTCGATGCCATTGAGTTATGTTTTTCATAAATAAAATCAGCTTTATGCAAAATAGCCTTATAACTTTGAAAGCCTCATCGAGCTAAAGCTCTATATATAATCTTGCGAGTTCGTCGAACTCAACGTCGTTTGTTTTGTTTCAGAGGAGGACTTCACCGACCTCGAAGGTGGGTTCTTTGTGGACGTCGACGAGTAGTCTGGGGTTCCCAGGTGGCAGCTTGGGACATCCCGGAACAGCTGGCGCTGGATGTTTATTTGTAGGCCTCTTAGGCCATAATCTGGATCTTGTTGTTTAGAACAACTTAATTTGCTTCCGCTTGTTGTAATGTTGGGTCTGTGACCTCTGGTTGTCATTTGCTATCTTTCTCTATTATAAGAGTTGAACTATATGTTTTGTGTCGTAGAGTCTGTGATGTGCCAGTTGTTCCACAAGTCTTGATCTCCCTATTATGCTTTGATAGTGTGTCTGGTGGTAACAGATAACCGGAGACACAGTATCACTGTATAGCAGTCGGGTCAGGGCGCCACATGTCGGCATTGAGTTGATGAAGCGGCCCGGACCGACTTTACGCGTACGCTTACGCGAGACTGGTTCCACACTTGACATACGGCTTGTACCGTATATGTGGCTAGCGGGTGTCTGTTTCTCTCTCAATAGATGGCCTTTGCATTTTCAATGGAGGGCCCGAAAGGGATAAAAACATACAACTATCGGATCGTTGTTGTGATTACAGCTTCGTAAGTATGAATCGGTTCTATTTACGAAAGCTCCAAGCCACGTAAAATACGCAAAAGATAAAGTAGAAAGCGTCTGACTTTATTTTGCAGGGGCAATGTGATATGGTCACGGTAAGTTTTATGAATTGTTTATAAACTGTCGACGCGAAGGAGACCATCGGCGCAAGGACCATATCACGTCGCATTACATTTTGATGTTATGTTGTTGTGTGCATCTTATATTGTGTATATATATATGGTTATATATTAGTTACACGGCGGTAGAAATATAAGATGATCCCTCCAAAAACCATGTAATGTTCTCCTATAGCGTGCACCACCGAAAGTGCTCCGTTACGAGGCAGGCCGTGACAATCGGGTGTCAGACGTATCTGCGTTCGCATAACGTGGGTGTACGCCACGTTGCACAAGCAATACGCTATAGGTTATAATGGCGAGCCTAGCATGTACAGACATGGCCTCGGAACACAGTGACCGAAAGGTTAAGCACGAGTCACAGAGTTGTTGTGATTGACATAGCGATGTCTACCTTTGAAGTTGTGCTATCGGCCGTGACGATCGGGGGTAGTATGATGGATGAATATCGTGTAATCACTAAAACGATGCGAGGGATGTTCGTTTTGAGTGGGAGTTCTAGTAGTTTTATTAAAACTTGAACCCATATTTTATTATGAACAAAGCCTTTATGTTTTGCAAAACCTTTGTAGATAATGACATGTTTGATAGGTCTTTTAAACTTAGGTGCTTTCCTGCGATTGAGAAACTTAAAAGGTTGGGTCCAAACTTCATATTATTATACCGTAGCTTGAGGATACTCCTTGTTTAAACCATTAGCTCTATTTGATATAAAACCCGATAGGAGATAGACCCGGAGATTCCGCTAAACAAAAAAAAGGATAATTTGGATTATCAAGTTTTGTGCGATTAATTCCATCATAGTCCAGTGTATGCTATGATCTTTGCCATAGAGAATGAACTGTGGGTGAGTTTTAACAGATCACGAACATTTGGAATGGTCGCTGAGACTGATGATCTGTATCCACCGTAAATCAGGTTTTCTTCTTAACCAAGATGGAAGAGAACACTCGCATTAAAGGAGCACATGGCAGTCATACTTGATGACATTGGTCATACTTGATGATACTAGTCATACTTGATGACATTGGTCATATTTGATGACATTGAGATGCCTCGCTCAGCTCGATCACTGGATGACAGAAAATGTTGCCAGATGCAAATGTTTTTGTCATAGACTATGTCATGCTAGGGGAATCATTCACCTTCATGAATTCTTGATTACGTTGAAGAATCAAGAATATGAAACGAATCACCGAAAGTCATCAATGATGATGGTGTATATATGATATACAAGTTATGAATGTTTTACCTAAACAAGTACTTGCAGCGGTGACTAAGCTTTGATACTAGTCATGTTTTATGAAAACAAGATTTTCTGCTTGAGTAGCTTGGAAGGATGAGGAGACAATGAGTGTGTTGACGATGGCAGGCAATATGTTGTGAATATGTTGTGATGGCCATAGACACTCTCCCTCTGCGTCTACCATTTGAATTAATTTTGATTTGAACAAATTCCATTTGATCGCTTGTTAGTATGATCATTATAAGCTTGTCTTGCCTCTAGCGAGAAAATTATTCATATTTGTTAGTGACAAATCGTTGTCCTACATTTATGAGCAATATCTTTAATGATCATACACCGATTATGAATGGAATGTTGTTATTTGAATCTAGATGGTAGTAGCTCCCACATTTATAACATTAATGCTGGAGTATACAAACTTAATAATGACACCACATTCTTGTGGCACTAACGTTTTAAGTCATGTCAATGTTACATGCATTAAGAAGCTCCATTCAGATGGATCTCCAAGTCCTTAGATTTGATCTTTTGACACTTGCAAGGTAACTATGACACTATTTAAGAAACCGGGCATGTAACTTGTTGAGAATCATACATATCGATGTGTGTGAATCAATGAAGTACTTCAACGTGTAGTGGAAATCATTATTTTGTAAACTTCACCAATGATTTGAGTAGATATGGGCATATCCACTTAATGAAATGCTGATCTGAAAAGTTTGATAAGATCAAACAAGTTCGGAGTGAAGTAAGAGAGATAAACTTAACAAGAAAACCAAATTCCTGTGATACAGATCGAGGAAACAAGGATTTGAGTTATGAGTTTGGCATATCATTGGAAGACTTGTGAAAAGAGTTCCACAAATTACGCCGCATGGAACACCACAATGTTATGGTGTGTTAGGTTATACGTCTCAAACGTATCTATAATTTCTGATGTTCCATGTTGATATTATACCAATTGTTACATGTTTTATATACACTTCATAGCATTTTATGCATTTTCTGGGACTAACCTATTAACAAGATGCCACAGTGCCAGTTCCTGTTTTCTGCTGTTTTTGTATTCCAGAAAAGCTAGTCTGGAAATATTCTCGGAATTGGACGAAACTTGGACAGAACCTCCTATTTTTCCAACACGTACACGGAGTAAAAGGAGAGACGGAGGGGAGCCACGAGCCAGCCACACCATGGGGCGGCGCGGGCCCCCCTCTGCCGCGCGTGGGGTGGTGTGGGCCCCACGGGCGTCTCCAGCCGTCGCCCTTTCGCCTATTTATTCATCTTCACGGAAAACCCTAGAACCCGAGCCATTATCCACGAAAAGTTCCAGAGACGCCGCCGCCGTCAACCCTAGCTCGGGAGGGTTCAGAAGCTCTTCCCGGCACCCTGCCGGAGAGGGGAATCATCACCGGAGGGCTCTACATCACCATGCCTGCCTCCGGAGTGATGCGTGAGTAGTTCATCCTTGGACTACGGGTCCATAGCAGTAGCTAGATGGTTGTCTCTCCACTTTATGCTATCATGTTTAGATCTTGTGAGCTGCCTATCATGATCAAGATCATCTTATTGTAATGCTACATGTTGTGTTTGCTGGGATCCGATGAATATTGAATACTATGTCAAGTTGATTATCAATCTATCTTATATGTTATTTATGATCTTGCATGCTTTCCGTTACTAGTAGATGCTTTGGCCAAGTAGATGCTTGTAACTCCAAGAGTGAGTATTTATGCTAGATAGTGGGTTCATGCCTCCGGTAATCTGGGAGAGTGACAACAACTTCTAAGATTGTGGATGTGCTGTTGCCACTAGGGATAAAATAACCGATGCTTAGCTTAAGGGTGCGCCGTTAGGTCTAATGCATTTGTTTACATTACGCACATTACTTAATGCGATTATCCGTTGCTTGCAACTTAATACCAACGGGGAACTCGGATGACAACCTGGAGGTGGATTATTAGTCATAGACGCTGTTGGATAACGGTCTATGTATTTTGTCGTAATGCCCACATGAATATCATAGTAATCATCATGTCATATATATGCATTGTCATGCGCTCAATATTTTGTCAATTGCCCAGCTGTAATTTGTTCACCCAGCATGTTAGTTATCTTTTATGGAGAGACACCACTAGTGAACTGTGGACCCCGGTCCATTCTTTTACACTGATAATACAACCAACTGCAAACATTGTTCCTTTTCATTCTCTGCAATTTACTACTGTTTTCCACACCATACGTTTAATCCTTTGTTTTCAGCAAGCCGGTGAGATTGACAACCTCACTGTTTCGTTGGGGCAAAGTAGTTTGATTGTGTTGTGTGCAGATTCCACGTTGGTGATCGAGCGCGCCACCAACAACCTTCAGAAGTGATTTCTTGCTCCTACTGGTTCGATTAAACCTTGGTTTCATACTGAGGGAAACTGCTGCTACACTGCTTCATACCTTCCTCTTGGGGTCTCCCAACGAACGTGTGATCCACGTCATCAAGCACTTTTTCTGGCGCCGTTGCCGGGGAGCAAGAGGATTTCTGCAAGGGGAGTTTCACGCTTCCAATCTCTTTACTTTGTTATTGTCTTGCTTAGTTTATTTTTATTAGTCTTGTTTGCTTTATTTATCAAAAACACAAAAAAATTAGTTACTTTTATTTTCGAATTGTTATTTTTCAGTCTTGTTATCATGTCTAGCCCTGTTCCTGTCATCATGTCACCTGAGGAAGAGATCTTCACTTTCAAGCAAGGGAGTGAGGAGAGTTTTAAAGATGCTTGGTCTAGAATTTTTGAGTCTATGCTAAAACTGAACCTAAAATGACTTTAAGCCTGCTCTTAGTAGCTTTTATTTTGGTCTTGTTCTTTGCTACAGATATGCTTTAGATGCTGTGGTAGGAGGAGATTTCCTTCGTTATGATGGGGATCAAGCTTTTAATGCTATAAAAAATGATTACAATTTCTAGCCCTCCAATCAGTAAAATTGATTCGGCTTTGACAAGCATAAGTGATAGACTTAACACTCTTGAAACAAACATATCTGGTCTAAAAGAAGGGTATAATCAGATTCGTGAACACTATGATAATGTGCCAGTAAATTTTGAACCATCGGGATGGGTTCCCTCAGTAAAAGTTGTTATCAATGGTGAAACTTTTCATGCTCGCTGTGATATTATGTCTGAATTCTGTTTAATGCCCAAGGATATTTTTGATTCCTTAAATCTTTGGGAGCTTTCCAAATGCGAAGATTGTATAATTTTGGGTGATAATACTATTAAATTACCAAGAGGAGTAGCCGAAGGAGTATTTACAAAACTCCTGGGATAACAATATCTATTGATTATCTTGTCATTGAATGTGCAGGAGTAGGACAAATTACGCTTGGAAGATCTCTGTTGAAACGCTTTGGAGCAATAATAGATGTGGGCCAAGGCACTATGAATTTCGCCTCTTCACCTATGTGTAACCAAGTATTTCCTAAAGATAAGGGTAAGGTAAGAGAGCTAAGCGTAAGATTGTTGATGCTTCATCACTTGGAAACACTTGATTCTTACTTTCTGCGCCTAGCTGAAAGGCGTTAAAGAAAAGCGCTTATGGGAGACAACCCATTATTTTATTTCTGCAATTTTTCTTTTCTTTTTGAGTCAAGGAGTTGTTTACTTCTGTAACAATTCCTTTGTATCTTTATTTTATCGCATTGTTGTGCCAAGTATTGCCTCTAATAGGAAGATGATGCTAGATTTGGATTTCTGCGCAGGAACAGATTTCTGCTGTTCACCGTTTTACTTCTGTAAAATCACAGAAAAATTATTTAAATCTGCAAATTTTTGTGCGTGATCCTCAGATATGTACGCATCTTTCGTTAGTTTAAAGTTTTTCGATCTGAGCAACGTAAGTGCCTCGAAAAAATTCGTCTTTACGACTGTTCTGTTTAGACAGATTCTGTCTTTTATTTTTCGCATTCTCTCTTTTACTAGTGTTGAGTGGAATTCTTTTTTAGGGTGAAGAGCTTCACATAACATCAGTGGCAGTAGTTAATGTTAAAAGTAACGGTCATGTTTGTGTCCTTATAGAACATGTGAGTTTTTGATTGTGCACTAACCCTCTAATGAGAATTACTTGAGTTTGGTGTGGCGGAAGTTTTCAAGGGTCAAGAGAGAAGGATGATATAATGTGATCAAGAAGAGTGAAGAGCTTAAGCTTGGGGATGCTCCCATGGATCACCCCAGCATATTTCAAGAAGACTCAAGCGTCTAAGCTTGGGGATGCCCAAGGCATCCCCTTCTTCATCAGCAACTTATCAGGTCATCTCTAGTGAAACTATATTTTAATTCTTTCACATCATATGTGCTTTACTTGGAGCGTCTGTGTGCTTTTATTTTCAGTATTTTTTTTTATGGTCAACTTGATTGGACCCTAGCATTCTTGATTGGGAGAGAGACACGCTCCGCTTTTTCATATGAATACTCCTATTCTTCACTTATACTTGTTGAGTATTCTTATCTAGCTATTGCTATGCTTTTAGCTCCTGTTTTGCATGCATCTCTTATTCAGAGCTGTTAGTTCTTTTAAAGAAAGTACTCTCTTGCTTCACTTATAATTGTTTGGAGAGTTTATGTTGAAATAAATTGATTGGTGTTTGGTTGGAACAGAAAATGTTGCATGTGGTAGATGGTATAATGGAAAAAGCTTACATATTCTTGTAGATCACTGTATTGGATAATTTGATACTTGTCAATTGTTTTGAGTTATCAAGTAGTTCATGTTTAAGCTTTTGTATCATGTAGTTAAAACCTATTAATGAAGAACTACCGTAAAGCTCGTTGAAATTTGGTTTGCATGATTGGTATCTCTAAGGTCTAGATATTTTCTAGTAAAAGGGTTTGGTTAACAAGGAAGACAGTGTAGAGTCTTATAATGCTTGCAATATGTTTTCATATAAGTCTTGCTGTGTCGGTTGATATCCTGTGTTTGCTTCAAATAACCTTGCTAGCCTAAACTCTGTACTGAGAGGGAATGCTTCTCGTGCATCCAAAACCTTGAGCCAAAATCCATGCCATCTGTGTCCACCATAACTACCTATATGTGGTATTTCCTTGCCATTCCAAGTAAATTTTTCATGTGCTACCTTTAAACTATTCAAAATTATTACTCCTATTTTGTGTCAATGTTTACCAAGCTCATGAGGACGGGGTGGATGTCTTTATGTCAACTGTCAAACAGACTTTACCACCGGACTAGCGGCATATACATCCGCTTATCCATTAATTTTGCAAAAAGAGCTGGCAAATGGGGTGCCCAGTCCCAATTAATTACAACTTTAACCGCTTAATTCTCTTCACATTTTTGCCCTGATTTATCAGTCAAGCAATGACAAACAGTGAAATATCTGCATGTGTAAACAAAAGAGAAGAGGGATGATCTGCCTTGCTGGTAGAAATAACGTCCTTCATGGGAGCCGCTCTTAAAAGTCTGGTTGGCAGGGGTCATATTGTACTTTCCATTTTCTGATTCGTTGACAATTAACAAACACCTCCAAAACTTATTTTTACTCTCTATATGATTTCAAAAACTTAAAAAGCTCTAGCACATGATTTAATCCCTGCTTCCCTCTGCGAAGGGCCTTTCTTTTACTTTTATGTTGAGTCAGTTTTCCTACTTCTTTCTATCTTAGAAGCAAACACTAGTGTCAACTTTGGTGCAACAATTTTTATATGCTTGTATATTGCACTTATTATATTGCTTTGTGTTGACAAATATCCATGAGATATATATGTTGAAAGCAATTGCTGAAGCTTAAATCTTCCTTTGTGTTGGTTAAATACCTTTTACTTAGAATCTATTGCTTTATGAGTTAACTCTTATGCAAAACTCTTTGATGCTTGTCTCGAAAGTACTATTCATGAAAAGTTTTTGCTTATATGATTCAGTTGTTTGCTCATTATCTACTTGCTAGCAAACTATAGACCATTGACCTGGATCACTTCATTCATAACATGTGCTTTACAATACTATTTGATCAAGATTATGATTGTAGCATGTCACCTCAGAAATTATTTTGTTTTTATCGTTTTACCTACTCGAGGACGAGTAGAACTAAGCTTGGGGATGCTTGATACGTCTCAAACGTATCTATAATTTCTGATGTTCCATGTTGATATTATACCAATTGTTACATGTTTTATATACACTTCATAGCATTTTTATGCATTTTCTGGGACTAACCTATTAACAAGATGCCACAGTGCCAGTTCCTGTTTTCTGCTGTTTTTGTATTCCAGAAAAGCTAGTCTGGAAATATTCTCGGAATTGGACGAAACTTGGACAGAACCTCCTATTTTTCCAACACGTACACGGAGTCCAAAGAGAGACGGAGGGGAGCCACGAGCAGCCACACCATGGGGCGCGCGGGCCCCCCTGCCGCGCCGTGGGGTGGTGTGGGCCCCACGGGTCTCCAGCCGCCGCCCTTTCGCCTATTTATTCATCACGGAAAACCCTAAACCCGAGCCATTATCCACGAAAAGTTCCAGAGACGCCGCCGCCGTCAACCCTAGCTCGGGAGGGTTCAGAAGCTCTTCCCGGCACCCTGCCGGAGAGGGGAATCATCACCGGAGGGCTCTACATCACCATGCCTGCCTCCGGAGTGATGCGTGAGTAGTTCATCCTTGGACTACGGGTCCATGCAGTAGCTAGATGGTTGTCTCTCCACTTTATGCTATCATGTTTAGATCTTGTGAGCTGCCTATCATGATCAAGATCATCTTATTGTAATGCTACATGTTGTGTTTGCTGGGATCCGATGAATATTGAATACTATGTCAAGTTGATTATCAATCTATCTTATATGTTATTTATGATCTTGCATGCTTTCCGTTACTAGTAGATGCTTTGGCCAAGTAGATGCTTGTAACTCCAAGAGTGAGTATTTATGCTAGATAGTGGGTTCATGCCTCCGGTAATCTGGGAGAGTGACAACAACTTCTAAGATTGTGGATGTGCTGTTGCCACTAGGGATAAAATAACCGATGCTTAGCTTAAGGGTGCGCCGTTAGGTCTAATGCATTTGTTTACATTACGCACATTACTTAATGCGATTATCCGTTGCTTGCAACTTAATACCAACGGGGAACTCGGATGACAACCTGGAGGTGGATTATTAGTCATAGACGCTGTTGGATAACGGTCTATGTATTTTGTCGTAATGCCCACATGAATATCATAGTAATCATCATGTCATATATATGCATTGTCATGCGCTCAATATTTTGTCAATTGCCCAGCTGTAATTTGTTCACCCAGCATGTTAGTTATCTTTTATGGAGAGACACCACTAGTGAACTGTGGACCCCGGTCCATTCTTTTACACTGATAATACAACCAACTGCAAACATTGTTCCTTTTCATTCTCTGCAATTTACTACTGTTTTCCACACCATACGTTTAATCCTTTGTTTTCAGCAAGCCGGTGAGATTGACAACCTCACTGTTTCGTTGGGGCAAAGTAGTTTGATTGTGTTGTGTGCAGATTCCACGTTGGTGATCGAGTAAACGGCGCCACCAACAACCTTCAGAAGTGATTTCTTGCTCCTACTGGTTCGATTAAACCTTGGTTTCATACTGAGGGAATCTGCTGCTACATGCTTCATACCTTCCTCTTGGGGTCTCCCAACGAACGTGCGATCCACGGCATCATTAGGACGTCGTAATCACACTCTATTGGATAGAGTGTGGTAAATAAAATCTCTTATCGAATTATTGTGATCATTGAAGTCATATGGTAGAAACAAAACACTCACGTTAGATAATAGGGATACCATCTAAATCCGTGGAGGCAATACCATATGAGTGATGGCATGACTTTTAGCCTAGATTGTCGTTTCGATATTTTAGTGTTTTGATATGATCAAACCTGAAAAATGGATAAATCTTTGTAGTGTACCTAAAGAATTAGTTGGGTACATGTCTCACGACAAAAGGAAAAACTACATAAAAAAAAAGGCAAAATTGTTGCCGGAATATACTTTACTCAAGAAATAGTTTCTTGTCCAAGGGTATAAGTGGGAAAGAAAGTAGAGCAAGACGAAGTTAATGAACTTTCTCTCCAAACATCAGAGTGGCGCAACGGAAACCGTTCCGATACCGTCCTCCACAACTGGAAGGAAGCTGATGATAATGATCATGATGCTCTGAGTTCATACTAAGATCGTAGACGTATGAGAATGTGTTCCGCACTGTGTGGTATGACAATCTTGTTATGAACGTCATGTTAATGGAACATGACAAACCTATGAACTAAGAAGAAGCGATGGTGAACCTAAGTCCGAGAAATGGCTATGAGCCATATATAATCCGAGATATAATCCATGTACGATTACCAAGTAATGACTTGGGTAAATTTTCCTGATGGGCTCCAGGCCGTTGAGAGTAAATGGAATTTTATGACAAAATAGACGCTGATGGAAAGGCAACCGTCTATAAGGATCGATTTGTCGTAAAATAGTTTCAACAAATTCAAAAGTTGACCAGAATGAGATTTTGTTTCAAGTGGCGATGCCTAAGTCTGTTTAGGATTGTTCTAGCAATTATTTTCAATTAACAAATTGATGGATGGATAAAGAAACCATGTTTCCTGATGGCAACATTAAGGAAGAGTTGTAAACGGTACAACAAGTAGGTTTTGTTGATCCTAAGGATGCTAGACACGTATGCAAACTTCAGTTGTCCATTCATGGGCTGAAGCAAGCATATCGGAGCTGGAATCTTCACTTTGATAATGTGATCAAAGGATTTTGGAGTCGTCCAAAATAGTTGAAGAAACCTGCATTTATAAAGAAGTGAGTGGGAGCTAAGTAACACTATCAGTCGCGCCAAGTTCTTCGCGACCTCGAGGTCAGCTACGTCGTCTACTTCGACAACGCTTGTAGCAGGAGCGTAATCCCCGCTATCAGTTTACGAGGGTACGTATATCAATCTCCACCGTTACTCTATATCTGCATAGTAATAGAGCCTGCTAGTTTATGGTTATCGTTGTTAGGAATTTTTTTGTTTTCTGCACACGATCCCCTTCAGTTGAATGATCTCATGCATATATTTGAACTAACAAGCGCCACCCTTCTCATCATGACGACGATGGTGAAGACGCTGGAGAAGCCAAAGTGGCAACCGGGATGATCCGGCAACGCTCGCCCTCCAACCTATGTCTACGTACGGCGGAGTTCTCTCATGTTTTTGGTGTTTATGATGGGGACCGTGTTTGTTCCGGTGATGGCCTAAGGGGTTCTATTCATAGTCGTTTATAGGTCAAAACAAATAGGCACAAGAAGGAACGGCGGCGTTTTCAGGCTAGTGGGCCCAGATGGCCTCTAGGGCACGTCTGGTGAGGTCCGACATGACGTGGGGCTCACCTGGCTCCTTGCCCTCCTTCTGGGCTCCAGTTTAATTTCAAAAGAAATATTTTCGCAAAACCTGGATGTCAAAAATCCTAGATTCGTTTGAAACCGGAAAGGTTCATCAAATTTGAAAATACGAAAAACATGGTATCCAACGTTCTAGAGTTATAACTCAAATAAAAGGTTTTGTGGGAAATCTCATAAAAACATTAATTTTATGGTGTAAAATCATGATATGATCGACATAAATGAGATTATAGCATGATAAACTACAAAATTTATAGATACATTTTCGACGTATTAGCATCCACAAACTTAATATACGCAAGCAATCATCATATAAATTAATAAATAACATAATTTTCATGAAAGTACAATAATAAGTGATACCCGTGAAGCAAGTTGTAAGATTGTGTGTGTGCATGTGTGCAATTTGTACATTAAGCAATGCACATGTTTTGGAGTTGTTCCTATGTTTGATCTAGAGAGATTTTGGAGACTTGCATCTCATGACTGTTAGCGAGAGAAAGGTCATTCGCAGAGGTAAGCAGGGGATATCACGTGCTGCTGTGATCAGAATAAAAACTTTTTGACATGTGTATGCTAATGTCGAAAGTTTATCAGATCAAAGGATGTCATATACACTTTCCGTGCTAACACTTAAAATAAAAGACCTTTGAGAGTGATTCCTTGGTAACCATATCTTTAGTTTAAAAGCTAACACTCCTTCCCATCATTTCAAACACATTCCATGGCTAACTGGATCCTCAGGTGCCTTCCAACTTTCTTTTTTCCACGGGAGGAGTGCACTTATTTGTGATTAATTTATCATATTTGTGAGATCAGGTAAATTCTTTCACCAGCTCTCTTGATATAAGTATTAGAAGAATATGATAGGGAATACGGTTAGCATGTCAGGTCACGATCACCTTGATCTACCACTTCCCCGCGAGCTATGAAGAGGGACATAAAACATAAAAAATTGAAAGCACATGGAATTTATTTGGAATGAAGGTGAATGCAATATATAGGTAGGTATGGTGGACACTGTTAATTTTGTATGTTCACGGGATATGGATGTCATGCACTATATCATGCTCAGTATGTTAAAGTCTAGCAAGAAAGAGAAAGTTTAGCACTAAAGAGAACCTACATACAGTGCCACAATATGCACTCTTTTTTTATAACGCGAGAGCAATTATTATTCTTAGTTCATGATTAAAATGAAAACTATTACTGAATACGACACTTGCAAGAAGCTATATATTCCGTAATATAACATAATAATAAAGCAACAGTGATCATACTTTACCTGTAACCATTTGATCACTTTCACTTTTTATTTAGTGCATCTTATCACTTTTTTCTTTTAGGGTCTTGGCCATAATTTAGATAGATACAACATTCAGCTAATTCATCATGGTATTATTATAGCTAATATAATAATGCAACATAACAAATAAAAAATAACAAATATGATAAAAATGCTCCATGTTCATGCAAGATTTTGATGGTGCTCAAAAGACAAGGTCAAATGATTGCAAACTAATGTGTTGGTGATGTAGACTGATGGCCGGGTATCCCCAAGGTTAAGGTTTTAATTTTCGTTGAATGATTCTCAGTTTGTTATTCATTCATTCCCTATGAAAAAATTTCACCACAGAAAACTTTCCTTTTCTTTTCTGCGCGGAGACATTAGTGACATAGATAATACTATTAAAACAAGGCCATCGAGAGCTTCATCCTTATATCGGAGAAGATGTTATGAACCGAAACTTCTCAGTGCCGACCTGATAAAGCAAATTTTAATTATATTTTTGGGTACAAATCGTAATACCTAAATCCAATTGTTCCTTTTTAATAGTCCCTCATATCCATATTAATTTTTACCAATGTATCTAGACATATTTTACGGCTAGATGCATCTGAATCAGCCACAATTAATATGGATCGAGTAGAGTAGGTAGCTTTGCCCAGGGCAAACCCTATTTGACGACCAGGTCGGAGCGCAATGCGCTCCGCACACCAGGTCGCTCTGCCCCGTTGCTTATGGGCCGGCCCAGTAGTGCACCTGCTTCTCTTTTTTTTGTTTTCTTTTGGTGTTTCTTTTTTCTTTCTTATTTTTCCTGTTTCTTTTTCCTTTTTTCTGTTTCTTTTTTCTTTTCTATTTTCTTTTTAGATATTATTTTAAATTTAATTTTTTTGATAATATTCAAATTTAAAAAATGTTCAAATTTGAAAATTGTTCCTATTTGAAAACTGTTTAGATTTGAAAAATGTTCATATCTAAAAATAATTTCCGTTAATAGAGTTTTTGTTCACTTTTTAAAAAATCGTTAAAAATAATTTTCGTTCATAGACTTTTTTCTGTTCACTTTTTAAAATCGTTCAAAAATAAATTTGTTCACCGAACTTTTTTGTTCACTTTTAAAATCGTTCAAAAATAGTTTCGTTCAACGTCATTTTTTGTTCATTTTTTAAAATCGTTCAAAAGTAGTTTTCCTTACCTGCCTTTTCTGTTCAGTTTTAAAATCATTCAAAAATAGTTTCCGTTCATCGACATTTTATGTTCATTTTTAAAATTTGTTCATATCTCTTTTCCTTTTTCTTTTTTTGGTTGTTTCTTTCTTCTTTTCTGTTTTCTTTTTAGATATTATTCTAAATTTTTGAAAAAATGTTCAAATTTAAAAAATGGTCAGATTTGAAAAAAATCATATTTGAAAATTGTTCAGATTTGAAATTTGTTCGTATTTCAAAAATCTGTAAAAAAAAATTCAGTTCATAGAGTTTTTTCTGTTCTCTTTTTAATAATCGTTCAAAGACAATTACCGTTCATAGATTTTTTTATGTTCCCTTTTTAAAAATCGTTCAAAGATAATTTCATTTCATAGACTTTTTTCTGTTCATTTTTTAAAATTGTTCTTAAATCGTTTTCGATCACCGTGATTTTCTGTTCTTTTTCTAAAATTGTTCAAAATATTTTTCGTTCACCGACCTTTTTCTATTCACCTTCAAAATCGTTCAAAAATAGTTTACATTCACCGCTATTTTATGTTCATTTTTTCAAATGGTTCATATTTCTTTTTTGGTTGTTTCTTTTTCTCTTCTTAGATATTATTTTAAACTTTTGTTCAAATTTTCATTTTTAATAAAATTTCATATCTGTGAATTGTTCATATTTCAAATAATCGTTCAAAAATAATTTCCGTTCATAGAGTTTTTTCTGTTCACTTTTAAAAATCGTTCAAAAATAATTTCCGCACATAATTTTTTTCGGTTCACTTTATAAAATCGTTCAAAAATTGATTTTCTTCACCAGCCTTTTTCGTTCATTTTTAAAATCGTTCAAAAATAGTTTCCGTTCGTCGTCATTTTTTGTTCATTTTTTAAAATCGTTCAAAAATAGTTTTCGTTCACCGGCCTTTTCTATTCACTTTTAAAATCGTTCAAAATTAGTTTACATTCACCGCCATTTTATGTTCATTTTTTAAAATTATTCTATTCATATTTTGAAATTGATTCAGATTTCAAAAATTGTTCATTTTTTAAAATTGTTCAGATTTCAAATTGTTCATGTCTGAAAATTGTTCATTTTTTAAAATGATTCAAATTTGAAAATTGTTCATAGTTTGAAAGATGTTTATTTTTCAGATTGGTCCTTATGATTTCAATAATTTTCCTATTTTTAAAATGTTTCGAATTTTAAAAAAATATTTAAAAATTACAGTACAAGATTATCTCGTATATGACCGTCGAAACGAAAAAGTTACAACATGAAAGTTGTGCGAAGTATTGACATTAACCTACTCGTCAAAGGATATTATAAACGGTCAACCGAGTGCGACGAATTTGATAAAAAAAATTCTAGAAAGGTTTCGAACATCGATTCAAAATTGAGAAGTTACAGTCAACGAAACTCAAAACCGAGTTCAGGAATGGAACCTATCTGTTGACGCGCATAATTTTTGTGTATATTTTATTTTAAATTGAAATAATTTTTGTGTAAATATATATGCATTTTTCTACTGTATTTTAGGCTGTAATTTATATAGATATAATGTGTACACTTCAAACGAACGAGAACAAGATGAACGTGAATTTCTATTTTTGTTTGTGATGTTTTCTCTGTATATATGACTTTCTTACAGTTTTAGTTCATGTATCTTTTTTTTCCAAAATAAAAGTACTACGATCGTACTTGTATGCTTTCGAAAGAAAATGTGTGAACGCGTCTTCATGTGTACCATGCGAATGGAAACAGTCACGAAAAGAAACAGAAAATTGTCAAACGCGCCAAAGAAAAAGGAAACAGTCAAACAAGCAAGAAGCCCATTATGGGCCGGCGAAGGGGAGGGGGGGTATGCGGAGGTATATTTCCTCCGCATAGGTCGTTAACTTCTCATGAAATAATTCCCTTTCCAAGGAAAGGAAAACAAGAACTCGAATACTCGTAATAGCGATCCCGATCCACCTACTTTTTTTTGATTCTTTTATTCGAGACGTGCTAAAGCACAAGCCATTTTTATGCATGGGGACCCGCAAACCCTATATATCCCCTTTTGCGAGTTGCAACACCGCCTCGCCCGCTACGTTTTCTTAATGGGCCGGCCCACTAGCCATTTTTATGCATGGGGACCCGCAAACCCTATATATCGCCTTTTGAGAGTTGTAACACCGCCTCGCCCGCTACGTTTTCTTAATGGGCCGGCCCACTAGGGAGCGAAAGTTGAACAAAATATATTATGCAGAGGTATGATTCGTACCTTCACCTCTACAGTCGTGGACAGAAGGCATAGCCACTAGGCTACGCTCATGCTCATGTTAAGATATCATTATTTGTCGTTCTATTGTCTCGTGTTTTCAGTTTTCGGTTTTCATTTTTTTCTGTTTCTTTTTTGTTTTCCGTTTTATTCTTTCATTTCTTTTTCATCATTTAGTTTAGTTTTCTTTTACTTTATTTTCAAAATATTTATTTTTCTGATTTACAAAATCTTATCCATTTTCGTTTCTATTTCTTGAACCATTTTTAAAATGGAACCATTTTTTCAAATATGAACCATTTTTTAAATCTGAACCATTTTCAAATGCAAGATCTGATTTTTTTATGGATGAACCATTTTCAAATGTAGAACCATTTTTAAAATAAGAACCATTTTTTAAATTGGAACCATTTTCAAAATTGGAACCATTTTAAAAAATGAACCATTTTCAAATTTGGAACCATTTTCAAAATCGGAACCATTTTCAAAATCGAAAACATTTTTAAAATTGGAACCATTTTCAAATTTGGAACCATTTTCAAATTTGAAATCATTTTCAAAATCGAAACCATTTTAAAAAATGAACCATTTTCAAATTTGGAACCATTTTCAAAATTGGAAACATTTTCAAATTTGGAACCATTTTCAAATTGGGAACCATTTTTCAAAATTGGAACCATTTTTCAAAATGTTTAAATTTGGATCCATTTTCAAAATTAAAACCATTTTTAAATTTGGAACCATTTTAAAAATCAGAACCATTTTCAAAATCCGAACAATTTTAAAATTTGGACTTATTTTGAAAAATATTTTTAAAATTTGAACATTTTAAATTGTGACATTTTCATAAATATAAAAATAAAGGAAAACGAAAAATAAATATATAAAGTAAATTTATGAAGAAGAAATTTTCAAAAAAGAAATTAAAATGTACAGTACGTGAGTACGTGACCACTCATGAGTACCAGTCGCGGAGATTTGTTTTTATTTGAGATAGAACGTGAAACGTGAACGTGACCAGTCATTTTTTTTTTTTTTGAGAATAAAGAACGTCACCAGTCATGCCCGAAAGAACGTGAACGTGCGCCCAAGTGAGAGAAAACCAGCCCAACGGCCCATACGGATTAGTCAGTGCGGGCGAGTCATAGGATTCGACTCGCTAAAGGCGAGAAATAGGGCAACCCTGGGGACCTCCTTTACCCAGGCTGTAGTTTGGAGGTCTTGGTAAGCTGGGTCTGACGGGAACAGATCCATAACTGTAGGCCCACTCACCAATAGAAAGGCTCTGTTCTGCTGCCTGCAAACCATGAGGACGAGAAGGCCCAGCCCATCACGAGCACAGTTACCAAAAAAAGGGCAAAGGCTTTCTGTTACTAAGGAAAACTCGGCTAATGGTTTACTGTCTACTCCCTCCGTTCCAAATTATTTGACTTCCATATATCCATATATGGATTTATTTATCCGCTAAAAGATGTCTACATACATCCGTATGTAGACAAATAAAAGTCATCTATTTTGTAACGGAGGGAGTACATTACTGAAGCTTTGTTACCGACAAATGGCCGCCACATGAGTTTGCCTCCGAGAGTGGTTCGAATTCGAGCTAAGAGGTCCGAAATTAATGGAACCTGGATAACTGATTAACTGAGCACTTGCTCACGGCCTGTCGGTAGGTGAAGCACGAACTGCTCAGTCCTCAGTGCTCACGTCGCAGCCTGCACTAGGAACGAGAGAGCATCAAGTCGTCTCCTTGGAATCTCAAAAAAAAAAGTCGTCTCCTTGGAATTGAGCTCTGCGGGCTAGACGATAAGAGCAAGTACAATAAGCTTATGTAAGCAGACTATAAGGGTTAAAATAATATTTGTTGGATGACATGGAGGAGAGAGAAGAGGAGAGAGAAGGGGAGTGGGCTCTCATGCAAGAGCCAGCTCTAGCACGTGCTCCTAGGCACTTTGTGAGAGTGAGAGGTGGGCCATATCTTAATAAAGTAACATATTTTATAGCTAACTATTGTACATGTTAGCTATATGGTTGGCTATAGATGACATGACAATCTCTTATAGCCAGCTGTTGGCTGTACTATTGTACTTGCTCTAAAGACCGGCACATGCCGTTGCCAAATACTACCGGCTACAACTATTCCAAAAACTTATTTGTACGCCCCATTAATTAGAGTCAGAATGATGTGTATACTGCCGTCCTGCGCGTATCTCTACATTTAATTGGAACAATGATATATATTACAAGAAAAATATCATTAGAAACTATAAATGCTATATTTTAATGGTATAACTTTAACTTTTATGTTATACAATGCATATTATATTGGTAAAATTAACGACGTACATATATGTGCATGGCCTATAAACCGGAAGGGAGGGGATACATACTAGTTCTAATTTCGGTCATCTGATTCCCAAGACCGTCGTGGTAACCGAAGACTGAGATTTCGGTTTTTTCGGGTTCGGTCCCAATTTCATCGGGTTCGATTTTCTATGCCCGGTCTTAGGTGGAGTAGTGCTCACCTGTGCCCAGATTATGATTATTTATGCATGTACCCCTGCCATGCATTTATGAGATTATATGTGCTCTCAGTTTTGGGCAAAAAATATCAGTAGTGTTTATAAAAAAGAAAAAGAAAGATTACTTAGCCTTATTGATATACTAGATATCAAAGCTGAAAGTACACTTCTTAATGCTACTGAACGGGAAACATTGAGAGACGCCAATCAAAAAATAGCCACTCTTAGAAGGGAAGAGGAGGCCAAGTGGGCACAACGAGCAAAAGTTAAACATATCCAGGAAGGGGGGGTAAACACTAGATACTTTCATTTAATTGCGAATGGAAAGCATAGACGGAAAAGAATTTATCAGCTTGAACAAGAAGAAGAAAAAATTATTGGTCAGGAAAATATCAAGAACTATATAACCAACTTTTACAAGAAATTGTTTGGTAATTCGGATGCACATCATGTCTCTTTAGTGGAGACTGAAACAGCCGACATTCCCCAAATTTCAGAGGAGGAAAATGATATACTTACATCTGACTTCGTAGAGAAGGAGGTGCACGACGCGATCATGCAAATGGAGAAGAACAAAGCGCCGGGTCCAGACGGTTTCCCCGCTGAGTTCTACCAGAAGTTCTGGGGAACTATTAAACATGATTTAATGAACCTGTTCAAAGCTTTTCAACGGGGAGAGTTGCCGCTGTTTCAACTTAACTATGGGAATATTATTCTATTACCTAAAAAAAAATGCTGCTCAGATTCAACAGTACCGTCCTATATGCCTCCTTAATGTTAGTTTTAAGATTTTCACCAAGGTGGGAACAAATAGAATTACTGAAGTTGCGCATAAGGTAATTAGACCAACGCAAACAGCCTTTATGCCAGGACGACATATTCTTGAGGGAGTACTGATTTTACACGAAACAATCCATGAACTTCATAGGAAGAAAATGGATGGGGTTCTTCTAAAAATTGATTTTGAAAAAGCTTACGATAAAGTACAATGGCCTTTTTTGCAACAAGTGTTGCGAATGAAAGGGTTTCATCCTAAATGGTGTAAATGGATTGAACATTTTGTTAGCCGAGGGAGTGTTGGGATTAAAGTAAACGATGATTTAGGTCACTACTTTCAAACGCAAAAAGGATTGAGACAAGGTGACCCTCTTTCACCAATCCTTTTTAACATAGTGGCGGATATGCTAGCTATCATGATTGCAAGAGCCAAGGAAGATGGACAAGTTGAGGGACTAATACCACACTTAGTAGATGGGGGGGTTTCAATTCTACAATATGCGGATGACACTATAATTTTCATGGAACATAATCTTGAAAAGGCACTAAATATGAAGCTTATTCTGTGCATTTTTGAACAACTTTCTGGGTTGAAAATTAATTTCCATAAGAGTGAGCTCTTTTGTTTTGGAAAGGCTAAAGAAGTGGAAGAACAATATAGATTATTGTTTGGCTGTGAGTGCGGGACATACCCATTTAGATATTTGGGAATTCCAATTCATTTCAGAAAACTAACTAATGGTGAATGGAAGATGATAGAGGATCGTTTCGAGAAGAAACTAGCAAGCTGGGCCGGAAAACTTCTGTCTTATGGAGACCGGCTAATTCTGATTAACTCAGTTCTGACGAGCCTCCCTATGTTCATGCTATCCTTCTTTGAAATACCCATAGGGGTACGGAAAAGATTGGACTTTTTTAGATCGCGTTTTTTCTGGCAAAGTGATGGTCATAAGCGAAAATATAGATTAACTAAATGGAATATGATGTGTCGACCTAAAGACCAAGGGGGTCTCGAAATTGAAGTTTTAGAACTTAAGAACAAATGCTTATTAAGTAAGTGGCTGTTCAAGATTTTGTCAGAAGAAGGAGGAGTATGGCGAGAGCTGATTCCAAGTACTTACATTCAAAATCACTATCACAAGTGCAAAGAAAACCGACTGACTCTCCTTTTTGGAAGGGCCTAATGAAGGTAAAAGAAGACTTCTTCGAGCGTGGGTCTTTTGTTGTAGGGAATGGAAAGAGTACTCGGTTTTGGGAAGATACATGGCTTGGGGACAAGCCCCTTTCTAGTCAATATCCTTCCCTGTATAACATAGTTCATCGAAAACAAGTCTCGGTGGCTGATGTTTTGTCCCAGGCGCCTCCTCCAAACTTAAGTTTTAGGAGGGATTTAACTGAAAATAAATGGACAAGATGGTTACATTTGGTAAACCGGTTAATGCTGGTTAACCTCACAAATCAAAATGATGTTTTTAAATGGGGTCTAACTAGTACTGGTATTTTTACGGTTAAATCGTTGTATCTAGACTTCATGAGTGATCATACACGGTTCCTCCGTAAATACCTTTGGAAGATGAAAGTACCGCTAAAAATCAAGATTTTTATGTGGTTCTTATACCGTAAAGCAATTTTAACGAAAGATAATCTAGCTAGGCGTAATTGGAATGGTTCTAAAAAATGTTGTTTTTGTGATCAAGATGAAACAATCCAACATTTATTTATCTCATGTCCCCTAGCACGAATGACTTGGCGTATTGTTCATATAGCTTTTAATATTAAGCCCCCAAAAGATATATCACATTTGTTTGGTACTTGGCTTAGGGGAGTCTCCAAACTAGAAAAGGTTCAGATTCGAGTTGGTGTTTGCGCCTTGCTTTGGGCAATTTGGAACATACGCAATGGTTATATCTTTAACAGGGCAAAGAAAACTTCCTTCATGCAGGTTATCCCGATGGCTACTCATTGGATCCGTACGTGGTCCTACCTACAATCAATGGAGAAGCGCGGCGCAATGGATTTTGGGTGCAGCCGCCTGGAATCGGTCGCGTCGGATCTATATTCCTAGTTCAGCTGGCGTTCTGATCTTAGGATAACATGTTAATGCAGTGTCATTTTGTGTTGTCTTTGTTTTTTAGATGGCTGATTCATGTCGCAACTTTAGGCGACCCATGATGTAATAACTTTGTGTGGATTGCTACTCTTTAATAAATAATAAAACCCGCATGCATCAATCGATGCAGAGGCTGGGACTGCCCCTTTTCTAAAAAAAAACTAATTTAATTTTTACGGTGGGAGTGAAATTCTAGGATCTCTAACGCTGAGCCTTATTTAATTTTGTTCATGTGCATACTTCTAGAATTATGCAATAGTTTTAGAAACATGTAACGACCAAGTTACATATTTATTTCTCAAACTAAAACTACACACGTTTTTGTGCAACTCTACTCTCATAATGCACAACTTTGCCAACCTAGAAAAGAATTGCCGGTCATCACAGAAATGCCAAATTTGGTTCATTTGAATACATGGCATGTTCAACAGGTGACCAGATTTGAATCCGAATTCTATGAATATGCGTATGTGCTTAGGTTCTGGATTTAGGGTTTATGAATGAAGATGCAAACTACCCGCGGCGTAGCCCCGAAGTAGGCATCAAGCAATACAAAAGCATGATCATGTGAGGTAGCAGAAAATATGTTTCTCTCTTGATGTATTCAGAATTTTTCTTCATCGCACTTGATCGATATGTGTCAAGGTAATATTGAACTCTTCTATAAGAATTGAGAAGATACATTTAAATTTATCAGTTGTAAATCTCTCGACGAAATGGTATTATTTTTCAAGTCAGATATATGTGCGAATGCCGACTTCCACAATTTTACACCTATTTTATACTCCCTCCGTTCGGAATTAGTTGACACATATTTAGACGTATTTTAGTGTGTAGATATATATATATCATCTGTTCATTTACCTATATATAGGTATATATCTAGACAAATCTGTGTCAACTAATTCGGCACAGATGGAGTAAAGATTACGCAACGGTGGCGGTGCACACATGATAACCCGATGACCTCAAAGTAATAGAGAATCTTATTAAACCTAATCAGCGGAAGACTTGTTATAGAGTTAGTTGCGCTCTGTGTACATAGATCTATTGATCTCTAATAAATTTTAAAGAATAAAGCATGTTCCCTCAAAAGATAAGGAACTCCACGCGGTAGTCTGATTGGTGCATCCGGTTAAATAAGTCAACCGCGTAGTATTAAGGGCATTTACAATGGGACACGTATTATATTTGTCTAGTTGGAGGAGAGAATGAAGAAAGGGAAGGCTGCCTTACCTTAGCTAAGAGATTATCTATTACGAAATAAGGGAAAGGCTAATTTCACTATTGTAGCATTTGTCTTTCCTTAGAAATACAATTTCCTACTAAATATAATTAATTCTCATTAATTGTTAGGGATGGCAATAAGAAATAATGATTGTACAACTTATAATTTTGCCTTCTCTATATGACGTGGATGGCTAAAAAATGGCGCGCCTTATCTACATTGTAACTCGGGTGTGCTAAAGGGAACATGGTTTAGTTAGCTGTAGATTGCACTCGCGATTTGCTTCCATGTAAATTATACACCTCGTACTGATCCTCGTCTAGGTGATACTCCTGCTAGGCTGGTACTTGTGGGAAGTTGACTTCTAATTCTTGATTTACACACGAATGCCAAGACTATGGAAAACCGCGACATGAACATGTCACTGTTCTTTATGTGTGGTTCGTACACACTTGTGATAAATTTATACGGATAGGAGGTACAATCATAGTTTTATTTCACTTTACAGAAAAGAATATAATCTTGTGGAAGTACTTTGATGATACATATAATAGTATATTTTCCATTTAAAAATCGACAAACATCTTTACAATATTTGATCGAGTACATGCATGCTCAAGGATTTAAAATCCAATTGGAATCCACATAGTTGACTTAATAGTTTGTAACTGTAAATGTAAGGTCTCTATTAACTCAGAATTTAATAAACATGTTTTTAATATATGCAAATTTGACCTATTAAAGCTTTCCTTTCGCCTCTTACCTCTCCACGAAAACCCATCCACGCAACCCCGCACAGTTGCACAGGCACACTCAAATCTCCATTTCAGGCTATCTATCAATATTTTTTTAATCGAACAGGGTAGCCGTATAATTCGTAGCATTATTTCTCGCTCATTTTAGCTCCAGTTTGTGTGATATTTATTCAGTAAGAAAGTTGGGTTCCTATCTATATTATAGGAAAATAATTCCCCTCATTTTCAAGGTTAAAAAATTACAAAATTTTAAGTAAATTTGAAATTGCAATTCATTTTTGTAGGATTAATGTTGAAATATGGAAGAACTATGCCAAAAAAGAAGACACGCTCGTTAACAGGTTCACATAATTAACATTCTAGTTCTGTAATTATCAACAACAAGAATATTGTTAGCCCTCCACTCTAATGCTTGTCATCTCCATCCGACTGACAGATTCAGGATTATGAAAATGTGGTTGTTCAAAGAAGAGAGTTTCCTGAACCATGCCCCATATGAACTCAGGGGTTGTTTGGTTGGTCGAATAACGACCAACCCCAATTTTTTTGTTGGTTGCATGTCTGCATGAAAACTTGGGTCAGGCTAGTAGTACGAGCTTAAAGAAGCTACAAACTAGGCTTGGAGGAACGACCGATTTGGTCATTTATGCGGAGCTACCGTTTCGCGCGTGAATAATTCGATGTCAGAGGATGTCAGGTACGTACCTTCTTCTTCCGCTCACTTTTTTAAAATCTCCTTCATCTATTGCTCGATAGATGAAGTCTACCTTAAAAAGATGCACATCGTCGTTGTGGTTTGATTATTCGAGTTTCGTGGACTGAAAATTTTGAATTTTGCACCGATGCTCATATTATTTTTGCGCATTTTTTCAAATTCGTTGCACCCGGTTGACCGTTTGAAATTTTCTTTGTCGGGTATGTTTATCTCGCTGTTTCGCACAACTTTCATCTAATTTTTCTGCAACGGTCATATACGAGAAGATCTTATATTTACATATGTACTATTTAGACTACGTTTGGTGTACGTGTGTTTTTCAACCTCTCTGACGTCTCTACTCAGCCAGCGCCGCTCGCCGCTGTGAACTTCGCAGTCATAACAGCAGTTACTACCCGTGATTGGTGTAGGTGTGTTATAGCCGCTAGGCTGTAATTGGTTTACGAGTGCTGTTCAATCTCTATGTCATCTCCACTCAGCGCCGCCTCTCGCCATCGTGGACTCCGCCACCATTGCAGGTCCTGCCGTGACATCCGTATCCGCATTGCCGCCGCGCTGTCGCCACCAGCGTCCGAGTTGGTGAGAGATAAGTTCACCAAATAGATAAGAGGTGAAGTGTCAGTGTACGAAACACACATATAAGCAAACACCGGTGCTTGTGTTTAACCAAACACCGGTGCTTGTGTTTCTCCAGAATCGATGCATGCAACCAAACAAGGGGCGGAATATGACCCAAACTCCTTATCACCTCACCCAGACTCCACGACCATGTTCTATGGAGCCAGAAAAAGCATGCGAGAAACCAAACACACTCTCAAAGTTTGGACCGTCTGATCCATGTTTTGTTTGCGGGGTTGATATACGGGTTGTTATCTTAAAAAAAATAAAGACCTTATAGCTTACGAAAAATGTTTAATTAAAAAATATCAAAATCAAAATCAACCCACGGTTCACCCACATCTAAGTTCATTTAAGGAACCATGTCATCATATTCATAATAACCTTGTGTTTTATGAAAACAAACCCATAAACCACTATGAATAAGTTCCATCTGTAAAACTTACATAAAAATTAGATAAGTTAAAAATATAACAACAGTCAACATCCATTGATCTGACGGGTTGTATTGGCAAGGAAAAGATAAATCCGATGCAGTAGCCATGTGGCCAGAATTTTTGGTGTACTCAACCCGAGTTCAGATGATCATTTAGAGTACATTTGAAGATTGCACTTGTTATGCTCTGTCGACCTATTGCAATTGTCACTACAGTAGAGTGTGTCAATGTTAGATACACGATTTGTTAGTCGTAGCCGTCCTCCCTGTGTCAGGCTAGTGAGTGTACGTGGCCACAAAATCATAAGGTTATCGATGTACACGTTAAACGACAAACTCCTAGCTCTTTTTTTTTTTCGGCTGAACGAAAGTCCAGAATTACAGAAAGGTCCTCAGAAAGATAGAAATTACAGTCCAAACCCTGCTGCAAATCGACTCCGTCTTCGTCCTGGGCGCCGTCGGTGGCGCGCCGCCGCTCATGCTCTCCTTGACTTGGATCGAGAGCACCCCCGAGCGGACGGGAAGTCGCCGATCGTCGGCCACAGGGGACCTACACCGTCGGACGTCGTCGTCGTCGGACCAGACCTCCCCAGCCACCTGCACAAAAGTCGTCGACGCCAGCACCGCCGTCCCGCGGCAACCGGCGAAGGGGGAACCGCGCACGGCAACTCCGCAGAGCTGCGAACCCGGGTGCGGCGGAAGAGCAGCGCCAGAACTCCGTGGAGCGCCGCCACCGCAGAGGAAGACCTCCACCTGCAAAAGAACCACCGGGGCCGCCTCCTCCTCCACGGCGACCCCAGCAGCAACCCAACTCACCCCTACACTACCTATATACACGGATCCGTCGATTCCCCGTCCTCCCGCCGCCGGAGCGGCGCCGGAGGGCGGGGAATCGAACGGATCGACGGCGAGGCGGTGGTGCGAGCCGAGGATCCCAAAAGTCGCCCCTCTTCTACTGTGGACGGGGAAGGGAGACGCTCCAAGTTGCGTTTTGTACTCGTGGTTGACAAACTCCTAGCTCAGTAGTGAATTTTGCATTTTTGACTCTCAGCAAGAGTCTTTGATTAAACCAAGATTCTGGCGCACGACTAGAGCACTTCTAGACACGTACGTACTGCACCTATGGTTGTCTGGATGGGCAATTACATCTCCTTCCAAAGAAGAGAAAAACAGTTAATCTGCAGCTAGTGCAGGTAGATTTCTCTCAGCGTCGGCACCCTATACATTCATCAGTCCAAATCTCTCATAGAGCAACAGGAACAGCTAGGATGATTTCTTTTGGTGCGCGCTGCGCCCGTAAGATGGTTCCTTCCAGCATCAGCTTACGTACGTCCAGCTAAACATATCCCCACACCTTAATTAAACCTCGTCCCTCATGTCGGCACTTAATTTTAATAAAGATATATCCCTCCGTTTTTTAATATAAGAAGTTTTAGATTTTGTCCACATGCACATGCACACAAATGTATGTAGACACATTTTTGTGTGCATGTTCACTCATTTTAGTGTGTATATAGACAACATGTGTACCACCTAAAACATCTTATATTAAAAAACGGAGGACGTATATACTAACCTAACTAGTCGTCAACTCATGCACTTGCACATGCTAGTTTGTTTACTTTTGTTTGAAATGTATGCACTAGCAGAAAAAGGGTCTTCCGTTCGGTCCTTTTGTCCCGGCTATTATTGGAACCGGGAGTAGAAAGTGTGTCTTCTGTCAGCATGACGAGACTATTAAACACTTATTCTTCCAGTGTGAGTTTGCTAGGTCTATTTGGTCAGCCATCCAGATAGGTTCTACCTTATACCCCCCGCGTAGCGTTGCAAACATTTTTGGCAATTGGCTAAACGGGGTGGATCCTAGGTTTAAACTACTTATTAGGGTGGGAGCGATTGCCGTTATTTGGTCGCTATGGCTATGTAGAAATGACAAGGTTTTTAACAATAAAAATTCTTCTGTTATGCAGGTTATCTACCGGTCTACAGCTACGCTCCGATCATGGTCGGTCCTACAGCGTGTGGTGCACCACGACCTGTTCTTGGAGGTGTTTTCGCGTTTGGAGGCTGCGGCGAGGAAGTTATTCTCCCAGCATGGATGGCCACGTAACCTCCGGATCGATCCACCAGCACCTTAGGCGACTTCACAATTTCTCATTATGATATGTAATTCGCCTTTTTATTTATGTGTCTACTTCGGATCTTTTGGAACTTGTGGGGCTGTGTGCATCCTAGTTATGCAGAGGCCGGGTGTAATACTTAATACTCTTAAGCAATAAAATCCATTTATCAAAAAAAAATCATAAATCGGCAATAGAAATATTAGTAAAGAAAATACAATTTTGATCAGCTTAGTAGTGAGAATTGCACGTTCAGCTGGTTAATTATTAAATGGCCAGATGCAAAACGAAATGACAAAGCATTATGGAAACCATAGCACAAATATATTGGGGACCCATCGAGTACGCATGATGTACCTTGCCATATCCGTTTCTTGCAACTGTGGAATATAACTTATTATATTTTATTTGACTCTTACTGTTCAGAAATCTGCAGTCGATATATTAGACCTAAAACAATACTATTTGCATCAGGTTTGACATGCAAACAAAAATAATACTCCCTCCGATCGGTAATTAGTGTCGTGACATGCAATAGTACAAAGTACTATCATAGTATTGTTTTCCACGACACTTTTATTGGTCCGGAGGTAGTAGTACACATCCTTGCTCCAGCATCCTTCGTTGCCACATGCTTGCCAGATCGTGTACTTCAAGAGCTGGCTCAGCATGCATGCAATGCTCGTGAACGATTCGCCGCTGATTGGTGGTTTTGGCCGAAGCAAAACATGCACGTAGGAGCAAAGCACAAGCTGGCTGGCCTGATTGATCGATTGATTGATCTGGTACTTCTGTGCGAAGCTAGCTAGCTCGATGCGCTAAATAATCTGTAGAAATCAGAAACTATGGGTAGTGAAACGATGAGCAGAACCAGGATGAAGATGTGCGTTCATCCATGTACGGAAGTGAATCTAAAAGCGCCGGTCTAATTTTTTTTTGGAACACGGTAGTCTAGCTTCTTGTATAAGCATCAACAGATGAGCAACAGTCCAATAATCAACTAATCTTGCAAGAGAAAAGGCTGAAGCTAAAAAAGCAGGAAGAAGAGACCAACCTGATCACTCGCGCAGGCCCGCCATGCGATTCTTACTGGCGTGTAACCAATCCTGGTTATGCAGAGATTGGTCTCCAAGTCAAGTACAGGCCAAGATTGACAGATTTCTGACGTGGGCGTCCGCCGTCCGGGATGGTGAATACTTCGGTCAATGCCGCCGCAGAGACGCGCAATCCATCTGATGCAGATTCGCTTTGGGACAGAGACGACGACTGCCTTCCTTGCATCCGGAAGGCACAAATAATCAGCGACTAATTAATACGGAGGATGCGGGAGTCGAACCCATCACCTCCAGATTGTGTACATCGAGTTGGAGAGTCCCCGCGTGACACACCGGGCAACAGACTAAATCGGACGGCTTTAGGAATATTACGGTTTGGATCAAATGGACAAAAAATGTTAATCTCTAGGATTAACGTGGAGCCTCGTATGGGACTTCCAATTAGTAAATACTCTCTCCATTCCAATTTAAATGACTTCCATTTGTCCATATGTGGATGTATCTAGACATGTTACAAGTATAGATACATCCACATTTGTATAAATGAAAGTCATTTAAATTGGAACGGAGGGAGTATAAGATTTTGGCGAAAAAGGAAAATGTTCTCTCTCGCTCCTCCCTTTCTTATCTCTCTAAGGTGACCGGCTCCTCAATTCCAGCCATCGGCGAACCCGGGTCCGTTCACGGCAGTGAGACGGAACCCCGAGACCTCACTAGGACTAATTGTATTGTCATAGTACGTACAAGAACGGGCTGCAATGTGCGTTCCTCACATTGTTTCATTCATCAGTATACATATAAAATTTGGGAGAGTTATAAACTTGCATCACAAGTTGATATACATCGGTTTGCTCCCGGTTTGGTAATCGCCGATACAGATTGAGTCGATACGTTGTATCGCTGATACAGATTGAGTCGATACGTTGTATTGCTAGCATGTCCCCGTAGTCTGAACGAGGGGACAAATCATCGCCAATGGGAAGACTGGACCTAAACTTCAAGAACAATGGCATCAACGGTCCTTTTGGTGAATATGTCAGCAAACTGAGATTTTACGGAACGTGAAGAATACGAAGAGATCCAATGTCAACTTTATCCCGAACAAAATGAATATTGACTTCAATATGTTACGTCTAATGATGTTTCACTTGAGTAGCTCACATATAAATAGTAGAAAAATTGTCACGATAGACGATTGTAGCATTGGCAAGGGGGTAGTGGAGCACGCGCAGTAAATAACAAAGCCAACATGTCTCGGCTATGCATCCGTGATATTCTTGCGCACGGTTGGAGAAACGGTCGGCTGGAAAGAGATGAACATGCAGCTAAATTATCACCGCGTGATAAACATAACCCTAACATAGCTAAATCTACAGCCCTAGAACATTCTCTTTCAATAAATTGCATTTTGTCTTTTCATTTCATTTATAAATGTTAGCCTTGCAATAGTCCTAACCTTAAGAGATTATTTTGCATGCATAGTGTCTTGTGCAATTATATTTATCTTACAATGCCTCCATCCCAAATATATAAGTCGTTTTGGTACGCCATTTTGTTCTACAAAAAAGGCTTATATTTTGGAACAGAGGTAGCCGTTCTTAAGCAATCATTTGTCACACTGTTTTAAGATACTTTGTTAGGTAAGGTTGTTCCGTAATCATATAAGGGGACTAATTACCCATGTTAGGCCCCAGAGTTCCATGTTAGCTAGGGCTCTTTTTCACTTTGTTCATTATTTAACCTAGCTTGTGAGAAATTATGTGATCCTTTGAAAGACATTGCCATGATATGGGTGAGGGAGAGTGTCTCGTCATTGATCGGTTGGCCGATATCGGTGAGAGAGTCCGCGGGGGATTGCAGCTTGGTGTAGTGCGGTCGTTGATCGCCTACATAGTGTTCTGGAACTCTTACTTGAGTTGGATCGCTGTTTTTTTTTGTCACGGAAGAGGTCATCGATACTGTCCTAGATGGTGTATGTCGTGGAGCCTAGACGCGTGATGACTCCATATATGTCGATGGACATTGAGCTGTAGATTCAAGAGAAGATTGTGAACTAAGTGTGCCCCCACTCTGGAGATTGGCGGCGTATCGGAGGGAGTGTCATTGACATCGTCTAGAACATGGTCTATTAAGACGTAGCGTCCGAGGATGACGAGGAATAGCTGTCGACAATTCGTGTAGTTGGATTCTAGTGTTATAGGGACATCAAGTTTGATGGAAAAGCGGTGTCGATAGAGGGGCTAGTCAAGGAGATTGGAGATGGGGGAAGTGGTTGGTTTTCATAAGCTATCGATTGGTTTTTGTGTTATAATTGTCAAGGGACTTCAGCATAGGAGGCATCGATGGCTTCGACATGAGTGGAAAGCTCGTATTCTTTTGCAACAATCTCGTGGGAAGTCATATAGAGGGGGAGAACGGGCTAGGGTTTAGGAGAGATGCCAATGATCGAACTAATCTGATAGCAATAGTTTGGGAAAGTTACAAGTTTGCATCACATGCTAATCTAGATCAGTTTGACCATGGTTTGCTAACCAAAGATAAATATTGATTTGATAGTCGTAGTAGATCTTGACGTGGATACGTGGTATTGTCTAACATACATATCCTCCGACGATGTTTGGATAGCGGCAGTGTTGGTGATTGGAATAAAATCACTCAAGCCCTAGCTCCATCTTGGCGACGCCCTAAGCAGTGAGGTCGAGGGGCATGTAGGTTTTTCTTGCAGCACTCCAAATTCTTTATTTCAATGTATGATCCAATTTTTTTTGTTAATGCATGATCAAAAGTTTCTGTTATGCATGATCCAAAAGTTATATATTAATGTATGTTAAAAAAATTGTATTGCATGATCTAAATTGTTATATTTTCTTAATGCATGGATTGGAAATTTTGATCCAAAATTTTGCATCTAAATTATGATGCTTAATCAAGGATTTGATGCATCAAGATTTATTTTGTTAATGCATATATCCAAGAAAATTGTTAATACATATATCCAGATTGTTTTTGTTAATGCATGGATGAAAATTTTGATCCAATAATCTTGATGCATGGCCATGTTCCTAATGATGAAGATTATGTTAATTTGCTTTAAAACCTTGTGTTGACTCCCTAACAAAGAAGATTATGTTTTGTTTGAATGAAACTCTCGTCATGTTCTGAAGATTAGATAATTTGCTTTAGATGGTGAATGTCATGTTAAAGTGAGCTAGCTGTAACATGAGACTATGAGTTACTTTTGACTAAGAGATGAATAGTGAGGGATTTTGTGAAAAAAAATGAGATGGTCTTCCCAAGGAGAATCTAGCACAAAGAATCGTAAAGCAGTTGGGCGTCCAATATAGGGCGGGGACGTCGAACTAGTTGTGGAGTTGCATTTTCCTGATACAAGCATCGTCTATGCAGCCATCGATATATTTCATATATAAACCTTTTAATTCTCAGGATCTCTCCATCAAATTCTGCAATTCAGCTAGCGCCAACCACAGGAAACAGAAGCTAGAAACCTTACTTGCAAAACCAAATGAAGCTACCGAGCTTGCATCCCGGAACGTAGGTAGGGATCGATCGTGGGACGGAGGGGTGGAGCGGGAAGCAACAGCCAAGAGGAAGGAATTTAAATGCTTCTGTTCCCGGCAATAAAGAAGAGCATCACCTCTCCTCCACCTCGACGCAGCTCCTCATTATATATCGCAAACTGGAGCTGCACCACCACCCCTCAAATACCCAGGCACACGGGGCTTTCACTTGGTCCGTGTCCTTCATCCCGGCCGGCCGCCCGGTACGTGCGTGCAAGTCGCCGTCCGTCCGTTTCCCCCAAATTCTCTACTACATTATCGTTGTAGTGCATTCGTCCGACTAGCTCCATCATTTTGATATCACGGCACCAGCCAGGCCAGCTTCACCTCCCAAGGTAAAGTACCGCGTTTATCAGCAGCTAGTAGATGGTGAATATGGTGTCCTGTGTTTGCTTCAGTTCAAGCAGATGACATGCGTACATTTAGCAGTGCAGCGGTGGTGAGCAGAGTTCAGCGTGATCGAAGATGAGCAGGAACAACGGCAAGGGGCCGAAGCTGGACCTGCGGCTGAACTTCTCACGGTCGCGCGGCGGAAGCGGCGGCAGCGGAGGGGGGCCCTCGGCCGCGCCGCCAGGAGGCAGCAACTCGCCGAGGAGGATGTCGTCTTCGTCTTCGTCCTCGGCGTCGCCGGCGAGCTCGTGCGTGTCGTCCGAGGGGAGCCCCGAGCCGGAGGCTGGCGGTGGAGGCGGCGGCGCTTCGATGATCCTGGCGGGGTGCCCCCGGTGCATGATGTACGTGATGCTGTCGCGGGAGGACCCCAAGTGCCCCAAGTGCCACAGCACCGTGCTCCTCGACTTCAACGACCAGCACCACGCGGGGTTCGGCTCCGGCAAGGGAAAGCGCGGCTGAACTGACCTGCGCGCGCCTCACGCCTCCTCGTCGTCGTCCTCGTCGATCGCCTAGCTGCTAGCTACTATTATCTGTTTCGTTTGCTTAATCGTTTGCTTTAGTGTTGTTGCGTCCGAGTTTGATCAAAAAGGAATTATTCCGTAGACCCGCGCTTCCATGGACTAGCTAGCTAGTCGGCGTAGGGACATTGGGGTGGATGCCCATGGAACGGGTCTAGGTAATAATTTCATTTCATCTGTGTGAGTTGAGGTACTGTGGTGTGTTTGTGTTTGTACTACGGGGCAGTACTGCCGAGGATTAAGATTTTGTCATGGAGGTTTTATAGACGGCAGTAATGCTCTTGTCTCGCCGTCCTTTGCCGCCCGCCCAGTCACCGCATAAATACGCTGCAGTGACTTCACTTGGGGCGCATAAATACGGACCGTCGACGTCGAGCTAAGCTACTAGCACAGCTCATCGAGTTAACTCTTTGTGGTAGTACCTGGTTAATTTGCATCTCAAGTTATAGTACGGAGGACACACAAATCTCATGAGATTGATAGGAATTGAAAGACATAGCTGGCGGGCAGTCTATGCACATCTGTAAGATGAAGAGTTAGTTCAGACAGGTTCTTAATTTTGATCTGCAAAAGAAGTTTGCATGTTGTTTGGTTCAGACTTCAGAGAGAGAGAGGGCAAGGGCATGCATGGGGAGATGCTGAGTGGTTAGGGTCATTCAAAGGGGAGACTATTGCGGATTAACTCGCTTTTAAACCCAGAATGAATGCACGAGTAATTGGAGACAGTTGAGGACGGGCGCAATAAGAAGGCCGCCCGGGATTGTGTCAGGGCGATCAAACCACAGTTGATGCCAACCTTGTCGCTTCAATGCGTTGTTCCTGCTCCATGTTGCAATGGGAGGAAGGCGAATTGATGCTCCATTGTTGCTGCTCCATGAAGCCAGCCACTAATTTCAGCCTCTCTCTGGGGTACTCCTTCCACTACTCTTTTCTGCACACAGAATCAAGGCACGCTGCGACAAGCACGTACCCTCGCCCTTGCACAAGAGCGAGCTAGCTGTTGATGGTACAGTCGTCAGCTTAATGCCCATGGAAGAAACAGTGCTCCTGCTGCAGCAGCAGCAGCAGCAGCGAGAAGATTTATGAAATTTACTAGCAGAGGCACAGTGTACATGAAGATCAAAGCTTGCAGTACGTTGATGCTGAAAAGGGCCTGTGCAACAGTGACCTCTTGAGAAGACACTGATCATCAATATCAAGTCAGCTGGCCGCTTTTAGGCGGGATCCATATATGCAGTCAGAGGTGTGTTATGGTCGCATTCAGCTGACGGAGGTGTGGATCGAGTAGTAAACCCTAACGATGACCACGCATTATGCACGATATCCATCTCTGTCAAGCAAATCAAACCGATCGACCAACCACTCAGCTTTAAAACGCCCACTCCTAGCTAAAAGATCAGCTCGTAATTAACCTCATCGGAATTGAAGGTCATATAGTGCCTAGAGCCCTGGAGAGAAGATACGTACAGACTACTAATAAGTGCTCATGAAGAAGAGTTGTTGCTTCTTGGCCAGGGTCACAGCTCCTACTGAGCTGTTCTTCTTTTCCTACAAGGGATACAACCAGCCCAGGCCCATGTAAAATCATGCATGATCCTGATGTTCTTAATTCAAATAAATGTCCAGATGATCAGATGTCTCCAGTTAAGTGCTCCGTTCGATCGATGCTCATGCATGTGGCTATCTAGAAGCACTACCACTTCAACCATGAATGTGAATGGAGATAATATGAAAATCTCGCGGTAATAAACTTGTAGCAGTACACCATACAAAGTGAGGACAGGTAGCTCGACATGAGAAATGAATTCACACAGCATGGCATGCATGAGAAACTAATTAAGGTTCGTGCAGACATTAAGCGGTGGGGGTGCTCAGAAGAACTGTCGTAGTTGGTACGCTAGTGTCAACAGCTTGCCAGCTAGCTGTACTACAAAGTACGAACGTGGATCGATCACTCCCGGCAGTTCAAGAGCTTCTCACTCTTGTATTTGCTTAGTTTTGTCAAGCAAATGGATAGTGAATGTGTAATAGGCTATCACCAACAGGATTGCTCCTGTTGGTAGCCATATATAATTGCTAGCAACCAGACAGCTTTCATCAAACGGAGATTTATCCTTAAAAACGTGGTGGCTGCTCAAGAACTTATTCATGCAGCACATTCTAGGGGTGATTATATTCTGCTTTCGTTTTGAAACTAGATTATGAAAAGGCCTATAGTAGAGTTGACTGGAACTTTCTAAATGAAATTCGTCCGTCTAGAGGTTTTGGACCTATCATTAGGAGATGGATCAAAATTTTGTTTGTGTGTGGCTCCTTTTGTGTAAGGGTTAATGATGAAAATAGCTCTCTTTTAGAGCTGGTAAAGGCCTTAAGCAAGGAGACCCTAGCTCCCCCATCCTGTTAAACCATGTGGCTATGTTTTTCTCTATAATGCTAACTAAAGCGGAGGGGCTTGATCCAAGCTGCTGCTACCTCAAGCGGTCCGTGGTTGGTATCATCTGTTGAAACATTGTTAAATTCCTAGGGTGGGCTTTTGGCCCATCTAACAATTTTCAGAAAATCCCTAAATGCCCATGTTGTGGCAAATGCTGGGAGTTTAGTCCCACATGGCTAGTTGAGAGAGATTTATACCAATTTATAAGGTGAGCTCTTCTCCCACATGTATGAGGTGTTGGTTGTGAAGTGAAGGGAGCCGTTCCACATGCGCGCTCCTCGTCACGACGCGCCGCGCTGCGGGTTGCAGGAATCTCGCTGAGCCGATGTTATCTTTCTGTCACGCAGGAAAAAATATGAACGGTCAACTGGAACGTTTCTGCATTAATGGAAATGAATACGAGCTGAAACGTTTCGTCTTAATTACGGACGTTACCAGAATTCATTGTGATTCATTACGTGCGTTTCCGTTGGACCTCTCGCCTGCCTCGGTGCCTATATCAGAGAGGTCACTCCTCTCCGGAATAGACAGACAACACATACATCTGCTCGCGCCGCCACCATCGTTCCTCTCGCTGTTGCTGCCTCCGGTGATCCCATCCCGTCGATCGCGTACACGGTTGCCGGGAGAGCAGGCCTCCGAAACCCCGCCTCTCCACATCCTGTACGGGAGAGGGACGATTAGATTTTGGGGAGCGTCTTTCACGTGACTGATCACCTCTGTTCGTCTACTTCAACTACATCTACATCAACTACGTCCGCGCTGCCTTCCTCTTCGCCATGGCCACCAACGCCGACATCGAGAAGGCTGCTGCTGACAAGAAGATCGCCGACGAGGCTGCCTCCTCCGCTGCTGCGGCCAACTGGCCTACTGGAGGGTACACGTTTATCCCTCTCCTGTTTACTTGCATGTTTGCCGTACTAGCTATTTGTGTAGATGTTTCTACTATTTATCTACACTAGTAGGAAATAGCTTATACGTGAAATGCTATCTGTGGCGCACGAGTCTCTCTCCTCGTTTTGGGGATTTGGTAGAATATACCAGTGGCGCACGAAATTTCGGTGCGCAACAGGTAAATTTTTACCTGTGATGCTACAGGAAATCTTGTGCGCCACAGGTAAGTTGCACCAAATTTCGAAAATTTCTGGCGAGTGGAGAGAGACTATCTGTGGCGCACAGATCTGTCTGTGCGCCACAGGTAAATATCGAGGAGAGAGATTACCTGTGGCGCACGGGCAGTGGTGCGCCACAGGTAAAAACAGGAGAGAGAATACCTTTGGCGCACCAGTGCCCCGTGTGCCACAGGTAAATGGCGCTAGATATTTTTGAAAAGTACCAGTGACGCACAATATTTTTGTGCGCCACAGATAACGAATGAAAAAAAACCACGCCTCCTCTCTCTTATCCTCTCAGTCTCACTCTTCCCACGCACGCACGCAGTGCTAGATCTTCATTCTCTCTCTAGGACACACAGGCAGTCAGGCACACAGCAGGCACGCACGCATATCTCCTTATCCTCTCTCTTCGCACGCACACACCACCACATCTCATCGGTCGATCCCCTTTTCTCACCCCGCCGCCTCTACTGCTCCTCGTCGGCCACCCGCTGTACGAGCCGCCGCCTCTGCTCCTCGTCATCGTCCTGGGCCGGCGCTGGCCGCCGCGGCACCAAGGCTACGGAGATAAACGAGTAGCAGGCACTGGCCGCCGCGGCCGCGCTCGTGCTGGTGGCAGCAATCCCGCCGCTGCCGGCCGGCCACCCCGACACCGCTGGGGCAGCAATCGAGCGGCAGAAGGATGGCGGCCTGGAGGGCACGGCGAGGTCGACCGCGAACTCGTCGACGGCGACCGCGTCGCGCGACGGCACGGCAACCGCGTCCCCGCGCCATACGCCGCGGGCTTGTCGACAACGACCATGTCCCGCGAGGGTACGGCGACTGATACGTCTCAAACGTATCTATAATTTCTGATGTTCCATGTTGATATTATACCAATTGTTACATGTTTTATATACACTTCATAGTATTTTTATGTATTTTCTGGTACTAACCTATTAACAAGATGCCACAGTGCCAGTTCCTGTTTTCTGCTGTTTTTGTATTTCAGAAAAACTATTCTGGAAATATTCTCGGAATTGGACGAAACCTGAACAGGACCTCCTATTTTTCCAACACGTACACGAAGTCCGAAGGAGAGACGGAGGCGACCGAGGAGGGCGCCACACCCTAGGGCGACGTGGCCCCACCTCCAACCGCGCCGTGGTGGGGTGTGGGCCCCTCGGGTCGCTCCAGCCGCCGCCCTTTCGCCTATTTATTCATCTTCACGGGAAAACCCTAGACATCCGAGCCATTATCCACGAAAAGTTCCAGAGACGCTGCCGCCATCAACCCTAGCTCGGGAGGGTTTAGAAGATCTTCCCGGCACCCTGCCGGAGAGGGAAATCATCACCGGAGGGCTCTACATCACCATGCCTGCCTCCGGAGTGATGCGTGAGTAGTTCATCTTTGGACTACGGGTACATAGCAGTAGCTAGATGGTTGTCTCTCCACTTTATGCTATCATGTTTAGATCTTGTGAGCTGCCTATCATGATCAAGATCATCTTATTGTAATGCTACATGTTGTGTTTGCTGGGATCCGATGAATATTGAATACTATGTCAAGTTGATTATCAATCTATCTTATATGTTATTTATGATCTTGCATTCTTTCCGTTACTAGTAGATGTTTTGGCCAAGTAGATGCTTGTAACTTCAAGAGTTAGTATTTATGCTAGATAGTGGGTTCATGCCTCCGGTAATCTGGGAGAGTGACAGCAACTTCTAATATTGTGGATGTGCTGTTGCCACTAGGGATAAAATAACCGATGCTTAGCTTAAGGGTGCGCCGTTAGGTCTAATGCATTTGTTTACATTACGCACATTACTTAATGCGAGTATCCATTGCTTGCAACTTAATACCAACGGGTAACTCGGTATGACAACCTGGAGGTGGATTATTAGTCATAGACGCTGTTGAATAACGGTCTATGTATTTTGTCGTAATGCCCACATGAATATCATAGTAATCATCATATCATATATATGCATTGTCATGCGCTCAATATTTTGTCAATTGCCCAGCTGTAATTTGTTCACCCAGCATGTTAATTATCTTTTATGGAGAGACACCACTAGTGAACTGTGGACCCCGGTCCATTCTTTTACACTGATAATACAACCAACTGCAATCATTGTTCCTTTTCATTTTCTGCAATTAAACACTATTTTCCACACCATACGTTTAATCCTTTGTTTTCAGCAAGCCAGGAAGATTGACACCCTTCCTGTTTCGTTGGGGCAAAAGTAGTTTGATTGTGTTGTGTGCAGGTTCCACGTCAACAGCCGAACTCCTTCCACACGCAAGCACTTTTTTGGCACCGTTGACAACCTTCAGACGTGCTTCCTGCTCCTACTGGATCTGATAACCTTGGTATATTACTGAGGAAAACTTCCTGCTGCACTGCTTCATACCTTACTCTTGGGGTCTCCCAACGAACGTGTGTCCCACGTCATCAGCGACCGCGTCCCCAACCATGGCCATGGCGAGCCTTCCAACGACCGCGACGGCACGGCGGCGGCACATCATAGAACGACGGCATGGCGGCGGTGCTGGGTGGCGCGTATGACGATGTATACAGCTTTGTATACGTTGTATTTTGTATTTTTAAAAACCTTAATTGCTTATAAGTGGCGCACGGAAATGTTTGTTGTGGCGCATGAATGGAGAGGTAGCACGTATAGGGGTGTCCCACGAAGCTTAGCTGTGGCGCACGAGCCTGTGCGCCACAGATAAGTCGTGTTATCTGTGGCGCACGAGCGTGCGCCACACACAGATAGCCTATTTTCGTGCGCCACTGATAGGCTTTTTTCTACTAGTGCTAGTACATGATTTTATCATATAATTTCAGTATGTCATTACCACTGTTTACCTCATGTTCATGATTTATTCTTGGATTAATTTAATCGAACAATTGCTAAATACTCAACAATCCAAAAACCTAATGTGTGTAGGCAATTTTCGATCCAAGGTTTTGCTGCTGCACTGAAACCAGCCCCGTTTACGGGGACATATTTTAAGCGTTGGCAAACCAAAACCACCTTATGGCTCACTGCGATGAACGTGTTCTGGGTCGCCGGTGTTACTCCCACTGGAACGATTGCTCCTGAACAGGAGAAGGCGTTCAGGGAAGCCACCGTCGTCTTTGTTGGAGCCGTTCTGAGCGTGATCGGAGATAAGTTGGTTGATGCATATTTACATGTGCGGGTTGCCAAGGACTTGTGGGAGGCGCTCGAATCTAAATTCGGCGCAACCGATGCTGGAAGCGAGATGTACACTATAGAGCAGTTCCACGATTACAAGATGGTTGAAAACCGTTCTGTATTGGAACAAGCTCATGAGATACAGTGCATCGCTAAGGAGCTTGAGCTTCTCAAGTGTGTGCTACCGGGCAAATTTGTCGCGGGATGCATAATCGCTAAGCTGCCTAATTCCTGGAGGAACTTTGCTACTACTCTGAAACACCAGAGGCGTGAATTCTCAGTTGAGGATGTCATCGGCCATCTGAGTGTCGAGCAGAATTCGAGAGCAAAGGACTCGCACGGAAAAGGGAACGAGGGAACTTCTGTCGCCAATTTTGTACAGAAGAACTCCAACTTCCACAAGCCCAAGGGGAAACCTGGTGTCCAACAGAATACCGACTTCAAGAAGAAGGGTAAGAAGCCCTTCAACAAGGATAAGAAGAAAGGAGCCTGCTTCACATGTGGTTCAGAGGAACATTGGGCTCCCAAGTGCCCAAAGAAGTTCAAGAAACCAGGACAGGACTCCAAGTCTGTCAACATGATTGTGAGCAACAATGAGAATGGTGCATCTGGGTACGGTAATTTGTTTACTGTATTTTCTGTTTGTCAGTCTAACGATTGGTGGATTGACACAGGTGCAAATATTCATGTATGTTCTGACATCTCATTGTTTTCTTCTTATCAGGTCACAGGGAACGGATCCGTACTGATGGGGAATGGCGCAAGTGCTTCTGTTCTTGGTGTTGGCACGGTCGATCTGAAGTTTACTTCGGGAAGGATCGTGCAGCTCAAGAACGTGCAGCATGTCCCCGCCATCAAGAAGAATCTCGTTAGTGGCTCCCTTCTATGTAGAGAAGGGTTTAAGTTGGTATTTGAGTCTAATAAAGTAGTTGTTACGAAATATGGACTATTTGTTGGAAAAGGTTATGAATGCGGAGGCTTGTTCCGCTTTTCCCTCGCTGATTTTTGTAATAAAGTCGTGAACAATATTCATTCGAATGTTAATGAAACAGAAGTTTGGCATTCACGTCTTTGTCACATTGGTTTCGGTTGTATGACGCGGCTAGTAAAATCGAATTTAATCCCGAGTTTCACTTTAGCCAAAGGTTCTAAGTGCCATTCGTGTGTGCAAGCAAAGCAACCTCGCAAGCCCCATAAGGCTGCGGAGGAGAGACACTTGGCACCGTTAGAACTTATACATTCTGATCTTTGTGAGATGAATGGTGTGTTGACTAAAGGTGGAAAGAGATATTTCATGACACTGATAGATGATTCCACTAGATATTGCTATGTATATTTGTTAAGCACCAAAGATGAGGCTCTACACTACTTTAAAATCTATAAGGCAGAAGTTGAGAATCAACTTGAAAAGAAAATTAAGCGATCCGGTCAGATCGTGGTGGAGAGTACTTCTCTAATGAGTTTGATTCTTTCTGTGCGGAACATGGTATTATTCATGAGAGGACGCCTCCCTATTCGCCCCAGTCAAATGGGGTTGCGAACGGAAAAACCGTACTCTAACAGATTTGGTTAACGCCATGTTAGATACATCGGGTTTATCCAAGGCATGGTGGGGGGAGGCTATATTGACATCATGTCATGTCCTGAATAAAGTTCCGACAAAAGACAATGAATTACTCCCTATGAGCAATGGGAGAAGAGAAGAACGACACTCTCATACTTACGTACTTGGGGCTGTTTGGCGAAAGTCAACGTGCCGATCCCCAAAAAGCGTAAGCTTGGACCAAAGACCGTGGACTGTGTTAATTTGGGCTATGCTAAGAATAGCGTCGGCTATAGATTTCTAGTAGTGAAATCTGAGGTACCTGACGTGAAGGTCGGTACAATTCTGGAGTCTAAAGATGCTACATTCTTTGAGGATATTTTTCCTATGAGAGATATGCCAAGCACTTCTAGACAGGAATCTGATGAGACTCCTGAACCTGCCATTCCTATGGAATATTATGAACAAACACATGATGAAAATCCTGAGAAGGATGACGAGGAAACCCTTGGTAGGGGCAAGAGACAGAGGACTGCAAAGTCTTTGGTGATGATTTCCTTGTGTACCTTGTGGATGACACTCCCACTTCTATTTCAGAGGCTTATGCGTCTCCGGATGCTGATACTGGAAAGAAGCAGTCCGTAGCGAGATGGACTCCATCATGGCTAACGGACATGGGAAATTACTGAACGTCCCTATGGCTGTAAACCATTGGGATGTAAGTGGGTGTTCAAAAAGAAGCTTAGGCCCGATGGTACGATTGAAAAGTACAAGGCTAGGCTTGTGGCCAAGGGTTATTCCCAAAAGAAGAGGAAGATTTCTTCGATACTTATTCACCAGTGGCCAGACTGACCACCATACGAGTATTACTCTCGTTGGCGGCCTCGCATGGTCTTCTCGTCCACCAGATGGATGTTAAGACGGCTTTCCTGAACGGAGAGCTAGACGAGGAAATCTACATGCAACAGCCAGATGGCTTTGTATTAGATGGTCAGGAAGGAAAGGTGTGTAAGTTACTGAAATCTTATATGGCCTGAAACAAGCACCTAAGCAATGGCATGAGAAGTTCAATACAACTTTAACCTCTGCTGGTTTTGTTGTTAATGAAGCTGACAAATGCGTATACTATCGCCATGGTGGGGGCGAAGGAGTTATACTGTGCTTGTATGTTGATGACATACTGATATTTGGGACCAACCTCAAAGTCATTGAGGAGGTTAAGTCTTTCTATCTCAGAACTTTGAGATGAAGGACCTTGGTGTGGCTGATGTTATTTTGAACATCAAGCTACTAGAGATAATGAGGGTGGGATTACACTTTTGCAATCCCATTATGTTGAGAAGATTTTGAGTCGTTTTGGATATTCGGACTGCAAAATTTCTCCAACACCATATGATCCTAGTGTGCAGATTCGAAAGTTCAAAGGCACAGCTAAGGATCAGCTGAGATACTCTCAAGTATTGGTTCACTCATGTACCTAGCAAGCGCTACGAGGCCTGACATCATGTTTGCTGTGTGCAAACTGAGCCGGTTTGTTCCAATCCGGGTGATGTACATTGGCATGCTGTTGAAAGAATTATGCGATATCTGAAAGGTACTGAGAACTATGGACTTCACTATTCTGGAAACCCGTCAGTGCTTCAAGGGTATTGTGATGCGAATTGGATCTTTGATGCTGATGAGATGAAAGACACAACGAGATCGACAATGGAAGCAGAATTAACAACATTGGACACATCTGGTGTCGAAGCAGGATGGCTTTGAGATCTGTTGATGGACTTACCTAGGGTTGAAAAGCCAGTACCAGCTATCCTTATGAACTGTGACAATCAGACAGTGATTACCAAGGTCAAAAGTTCAAAGGACAACATGCAGTCCAACAAACATATAAGAATGAGATTAAAAGCTGTCAGACATTTGAGAAACTCCGGAGTAATAGCGTTGGATTATATCCTGTCAGCTAAGAATCTGGCAGATCCTTTTACCAAAGGGCTATCACGTGTTGTGATAGAAAATGCATCGAGGGAGATGGCTATGAAACCCACATGAGTTGCCATGGTAGTAACCCAACCTATGTGATCGGAGATCCCGTGAAGTAGGACCTGGGAAAACAAGCTAGTGGTTAACTGAGGAGAGTACTTTTACTAACCCACTCCGTTGGAGATGCAATACTCTCGGTAATTGTATGGCAGGTTGACATTTGTCTTAATGTGTTCCAAGGCTTTGCATAAGCAAGATGCTATCCTACAGAGCAATCTTTGGAGGAACACACCTATATGAGCCTGACTGCTGGTCATAGTCTATAAGAATGGGTTGATCTCTAGTAAGTTCATGAATAGGTCAGGAGTGTGACTAATATGCTCCACCCGAGGGGTTAGCCTTCGGCAGCCTAGTACTGGTAATACATTTGGTGAAACTACTTTACGTCAAACTAACAATTCAAGGCATAGTCCATTGTCAGTTGTGAAGGAGTGTAGCTATTTGTTCTAGGTGGATGTTCAACCTTAACGGGTCTCCACTGAAAATACTGGTATATCAAAACAATGTTTGGAACAGAGAACAACATCATGGGTCTTTGGGATCTGGTGGGGGATTGTTGAAATATTGTTAAATTCCTAGGGTGGGCTTTTGGCCCATCTAACAATTTCCAGAAAATCCCTAAATGCCCATGCTGTGGCAAATGCTGGGAGTTTAGTCCCACATGGCTATTGGGAGAGATTTACACCAGTTTATAAGGTGAGCTCTTCTCCCACATGTATGAGGTGTTGGCTGTGAAGTGAAGCGAGGCGTTCCACACGCGTGCTCCTCCTCCTCTGCCGCCCGCCTCGCCACGCCACGCCTCGCCTCGTCACGTCACGACGCGCCACGCCACGGGTTGCGGGAATCTCGCCGAGCCGATGTTATCTTTTTGTCACGCAGGAAAAAATATGAACGGTCAACTGGAACGTTTCTGCATTAATGGAAATGAATACGAGCTGAAACATTTCGTCTTAATTACGGACGTTACCAGAATTCATTGTGATTCATTACGTGCGTTTCCGTTGGACCTCTCGTCTGCCTCGGTGCCTATATCAGAGAGGTCGCTCCTCTCCGGAATAGACATACAACACATACATCTGCTCGCGCCGCCACCATCGTTCCTCTCGCTGTTGCTGCCTCCGGTGATCCCATCCCGTCGATCGCGTACACGGTTGTCGGAGAGCAGGCCTCTGAAACCCCTCCTCTCCACATCCTGTACGGGAGAGGGGCGATTAGGTTTTTGGGGAGCATCTTCCACGCGACTGCTCACCTCTGTTCGTCTACTTCAACTACATCTACATCAACTACGTCCGCGCTGCCTTCCTCTTCGCCATGGCCACCGACGCCGACATCGAGAAGGCTGCTGCTGACAAGAGGATCGCCGACGAGGCTGCCTCCTCCGCTGCTGCGGCCAACTGGCCTACTGGAGGGTACACTTTTATCCCTCTCCTGTTTACTTGCATGTTTGCCGTACTAGCTATTTGTGTAGATGTTTCTACTATTTATCTAGTACATGATTTTATCATACAATTTCAGTATGTCATTACCACTGTTTACCTCATGTTCATGATTTATTCTTGGATTAATTTAATCGAACAATTGCTTAAATACTCAACATCATCAGCCTCCAGTATGCTGATGATACCATCTTGTTCTCAGAACCTAAGGAAGAGTTTGCTAGAAACAAGAAATGGTTCATGTCCTGTTTTGAAAATATGACGGGTATGCATATTAATTATCATAAGTATGACTTGACGACAATTAGTATGGAAACTTCTTCACTATAAGAGTATACTAGTTCTAAGTAAATCTTGCATTGCCAGCATACCTATGTACCTTTCATTTGTGATTAATTTTGCTAAGTGGGTTATTAAATCTATAAACTCTCAAATGTCTCATTTCCCGAGAAGTGACACTGGTGGGAAACAAAAAAAAATACCACCTTGCTAACTAGGGAAATGGTTTCTCTTAAACAAGAGTTTGGGGGGCTTGGAATTCAAAACTTAAGAGATTTTAATCTTTGTTTGCTGGCCTCATGGATTAAAAGATACCATATGGATTCAAATAACATTTTGAGGCAAATTGTAGATTATAACTATGACTTGGACCCAAATATCTTTTGAGCTAAACCCACCTCATGTTCCCCTCTTTGGAAAGGGGTAATGTGGGCTGCCAAGGCAGCTAAAATGGTTTACAAGTGGAAGGTTGGTAATGGGCAGAAACTTAAATTTTGGAGTGATGTCTAGATTGGGACTTACAGCCTAGCTATCATTTTTTGGAACTTGTTTGTTATAGTTAATGAACAAGACATTACCGTGGCTCGGGCTTGGTTTTGTGGTGATCCCTGCCTCACCTTTAGGAGTTGTGAATCAGGAACAATTACATAGATGGTTAGAACTAGTTCAACTCATTAGCACTATGGAGTTGTCTCTGGAACTTGATGTTCATGTTTGCATGTGCCACTCTTCAGGTGTATAAAGTGTGAGATTTTTCTATGCTATCTTTACTATTAAAGGGGAGTTGGGGTCCGTACTTTGGTACGTCGTCCAACTCCCCCGTGAAACGATCACAGCGGAAATGATTTGATCGATACGAAACCAAAACAAAGCGGAAATCGGTAAAAAAAACCTATCACACGCGGAAACGATCAAGAAAAAGAAAGGGTCTCTCTAGCTCTCATTCGATTGAGAATTAAGAAAATTCTCAATCGAATGACGTCATCGTCTTCCTCAACTCCGGTGACCTCGCTTCCCTCCCGCAGACACCGCCGGCCGAACCGCCGTCCACCCCGCCAGTGGCCGGCGCGCTACCGCGACGCCTCGCCGCCCCGTCCTGCCCCAATCCCCTCCTCCGCCGGTCCGCCGCCGCCCCGACCTTCCCTCTCTAACCCCCCCCCCCCCCCGCCCCCTTCTTCTCCGGCGCCGGCGACCCCGCACCCTGCACCCCCTGCGTTAAGTCAGTCCTCGCCTCCGCCGCCTCCGTCGCGGCCAGCCGCGGCGGCTCCAGCTCAGCTTGCTTCCATGGACGCGAGGAAGAAGAAGACCTAGCAGTTTTTCACGAATCGCAAAGCATCGGATGAATGGTGGATGAATCGATTGAGCTATAAGCTAATTCTCAATCGATTGAGAATTAGCAAAACCGAAAAAGAAAGGAGTCCTGATCGGTACTCAGCTTGCCTCGTCGCTTGGGCCATGGCCCATGGATCCATCACATGCACGGTTTGCTTTTACTTTCTTCAACTGGATGCTTCACAGAGAGACGTACTCCCTCAGTTCGGATTTAGTCTACATTCAGGCTCCAAATTTTGTTCGGAAGTAGTCTACATCCTGAGTGGGTCCCACCTCGGTTATTAATATAGGAGAGAGTGCACACTCCATGCATGCATCGGTTTGCTTTTCCCATGCAGTGATTGCATTAATTAAGATTGGTTTAACCAATAGGGTACTTTGTTTCTTGTGAGACCATAATTATGATGCATTGTGGGGTGTGCAAAAGTAGTACTAATAAATGCAGCCTAATTTGTCTGAATTTTTCTAGAACTAGTGGAATTTAACGCGGCGTCACGCCGCGATTTTGTTATTTTGTTTTTTTTTCATAAATTTGTAAGATAAGTCCGTAATTAAAGAATATGTATTCTATGAGCATTTGTTAAATTTAAATTACTTTATAATCAGTTGAAGTTCACGTAGATTGTATGTAAATATTAGCCAATTTGAATTGTTTAAATATGTTTGTATTTTGGCATTAATAAGTACCATTTATTTTTTTGAGCATGTCGATATGTTTTGGAGTATTTCTAATATTGTAGTGGTTTGAAACGTTTAGTTATGCTTCTATTTTGTAAATGATATTTAATTTAAATATGTAGGTAGTGGTAATGCATTTTTTTATTAGAGTTCACAATTCGGGAAAGTTTACTTATATTGCATTGGAATATAGACTATTTTGAATTGTTTAATTATATTTTGAGTTTTGCCGTACGCAGGTAGTGTTGATTTTTTTATGAGCATTTTTTGTATAGTTTAAAGAATATCCAAATATTGGCAAATTGAAGTGGTTAAATATGTTTCTAAGTTGCCATAATTTTTTTGTACCGTAATTAGAGAAAATGTATTTAAATTATCTTTAAACATTTGTTAATTTTAAAAAATTTAGGCAACTTGGCGTGGTGGCATGGCGCATTCGTCGGGATTGAAATATTCGCTTAAATGTTGGCGAAATTGCAGTTTGCAAATATGTTTTTTTATTTTTGTTATGAGTAGAGAGTAATCTGCATTTTTGATATATTTTGTGGAATATTCAAATATTTAGTAGTTTGAAATGTTCGTACATGTTTGTATTTTGGTGTTTATATTTCATTGAAATTAGGAAAAAAATGCATATGAAATACTTCCAAATGGTGGCAAAACTTTAATATTTAAAAAAAAAATTCAGCTTAAGTAGTTGTACGTATTTTTTTCTGATTGTTTTGATATATATTTATAGTTTTGTAGTGGATATATTCAGGGATGTTCATTTACAATTTGTTTGAATTTTTAAAATTGGTGAAAGTGGGAAGCTATTCGTATGTTTTTTTTTCTCTGGTTTTTCAAATGCTCAGATTTATAAGACATTGAAAATTTTGAAGCTTTCAATTTGGAAATTTGGGCATATGGCATAAATAGCAAACGTTTTTTTTTTGTGTGGTCATGTTGATATGTTTGTTTTTTTTTAACGGATATATTTGAAGTTATTGGCTTAGTTCACATTTAACGTTTATTTTATCTTTTTTCTTTTGCTCGAATAATACTGCAAATATTTTTTTTTTAGAGAGATGACTTTGTTGTTATAAATTACTGTCGTGTCATTGTGAGAAATAATTGTTTTGATTAAGTTTTGAATCGAAATTTTATTTTAGAGGTTCAACGTAAAATATATTTGGGAACGACTCGAATAATATATTTAGAAAAAGGTGATAGAATATATATGTGCTGAATTAGAATTTGTTTATTGCAACGAATATAAATATTTAATTTCAATGTTTATTTCAATTTTGCTACAACAAATTGGAATTCAAAAAGGGAAATTACAGTTGCTTTGTAAGCTAAAATGTGTTCAAATTTTTTTGCTTGATGGTGATCATCATATGTAATTTAATTTAATAAGCGGAGGAAATACGTTGTATGAACATTTATTAAATTAAGTTTGAAATCAATCCATAGTTAGAGGAAATTAATCGTTTTTTGTCGGAATATATATGTAATGAACCTTTTTTTAAAATGTAACTACGGAGCTAGAGAGATGTAAGGTGTATTATTTCCAAATAGGTTAGATGAATTGAAATAATTAAATATAGTTTTATTTTGCCATTTTTTTCTTATTGACCACCATAAGCAGAGAAAATATATTATGTTTGTGTCGAAAATTTATGTTTGTATTTCGTCTCAAATGTGTACTGTAGATTTCTGATTAGATGGAATATGCTGCGTTAGCATCTATTATATTCAATCCATCTTTAGATGAAAATGAAATTGTGATTTTTTGGAATGTGTGTGTAATAAAAAAAAATTAACTACATATACTTAGAGGGAGTTAAGTTCTGTTTCAACATTTATTAAGTTGAATTGTATAATTTGAGAGAGTTCAGCTATATTATTTGTAATTATTAATCTTTTTCGAATTGATGGGATATGGTTGTGTTTTGTCTTAAATGTCTAACTTATCTCATTAATCAGACGAAATACATTGTATGGATATTTATTAAATTCGGTTTAAAATAACTTCTCCGCTGCATCCGTGTGGTAGAATGCAAATTTGAAAATGTCGACATTTTTAAACTGTGTATATTTGAGAATCGTTGGAATGCAAAGAGTGTTTGTGTTTGGAAATTGACTAAATTTCGAAAATTTGTCAAATTGGAAAGCTATGTAGATTTGAAATATTTTAATGTTAGTAAAATAGGTAGATTTGAAAGGCAGTTGGAAATTTTGAGATATTCAAAGTTTGAAATGTGTACTTTCGAAAGTTGTTTAGATTCCAAAAAATTTGGAATTCAGAAAATTTGTGTGTTGAGAAGTCTTTTGATTTTGTTGAAGTGGTCAAATTGTCGAGTCATTTATATTTGAATTGTTTGCACGTTTAGTAAATGCCCAGATTTTGTAGGCATGTTGATATATTTGTAATATTTGTGAAAACCGTGGCTTAAAAAATTCAAATTTGGTAGTGTCCGCATTGAAACTTGTGTGGGTTGCAGTGTACTTAAATTTAGAAAATTGTTTACGCCTTGCGTAATTTAAAATTTGTTTAAATTTCAGTGTGAATAGGGTGGTCTAGAAAGTTCAGGTTTGGAAATGCAGGCATCAAAATTTGTTTAGTTTCGAATTTATTGAAATTCGTTAGCACTTAAAATTTATTTAAATTTCAGAGTTGTGCAAATTGGGAAGGCATGCATATTCGAATTTGTTTAATGTTTGTTCAAATATTAAATTTGTATTTGAGAAGTAACAAAAAGTCTTTTTTTGAAAAGAAAAGTGGGGAAAAAACAGAGGGAAAAGGAAAAAAAAACTGAGGAAAAAAAAGAAGAAAGGGCCGAGCCCAGCACGCAGCCTAGCTGCGCGGCCCAGCAAGCCCAGGCCCATGACGACGTCATGGTGACGACAGCAGTGGCTGGGCGCTGCCGCGGCGGTGGCGAGCTCGCCGGCGGCGCGCCACCGCGTTCTAGGACGTGCGACTGGGCGCGCCCGACGCGCGCGGACGCGGGGTGCCCGCAGCTGGCGGCGCCGCCTCTCCTGGGTCGCCGGAGCGGCCGCGGCGGCCCGCGGATGCGGCGGAGGAAGCAGCGGACCACGGCGGCGATTCCGGCGAGGTCGCGCCGTTTCGGGATGCGAAACTCGGCAGGGAGGTGGAGGTGAGGACGGCGGAGGCCGCCGTGTCCATCGATTTGGACGGGGAGGGCCGGAGCGGCCGCGAGGCGCGTCGGCGGCGGCGCGGCGACCTCCGCGTCGCGCGGGAGGAGAAAGGAGAGGGAGAGCTGTGAGGGCGGTTTTGCAAATTAGTCCGTCCCGTTTTCGTAATTTTCGAACAGGTCCTTCGCTTCGCGTTTTCGTGGATTGCGGGTTAATTTATATTGTTAAGAGGACTTTTTTGCAAAAACGGCATGGTTGTGTTGCGTGGATCGTCCGATCGCCGGGCGACGGCCGAGATTGTTTCACTGCTCACTGTAGCAGTGAACAGTGTTTACTGTAGATACTACAGTGCGTGAGGCGCTGCGAGGCCGTGAAATCGGCCTCCTTTTATATAGTTAGTAATGTAGACTAAAAGCGAATGGAGGGAGTATGTGCTTGGCTGCATGGAGGCAACAAACCATCGAATGCACACAAGCGTATCTAGGAATAATCTCTGCGTTGTTGCATTTTAACTCGGGGCATGCACAGATCTTTTAGGTAATTCATAATTCATGTAAAATACATATGAAACAGTTGTATCTCAACCTGACATAAAATACATATGTAATACACGCCAACGACAAGAAAGGTCTCGCGCTCGCCGATTTTGACACGACCGCTGATCTATTCTTCCTCCTCGCGCTGCTCGCTAGGCGCGACGAACAGAGGCCTTGCAACACTATGTGGACATTGTACGATATGGAGGGGACACAGACTTATGCTTCCTCCTCGCGCTCCTTACCACTCGTGACGGATAGCACTATGTGGACGATGTCCATGACACTTGGACCGTTCGAGCCCTGACCCCTCTCGCGTGTACCGCCTCTGTGCTTTTGATCGACGACGGTGCAGGTCCTTGAATTGGAGATGCACCAATCAGCATATCCTCCCTTGTGAGAGGAAATTCGTGTCGGGGACTCGAGTGCGATGAGACGAGAACCAGTTCAATAAGGCCTGGTTAGTGAAAACAGATCTGGCTAAAACATTGTTATCTTGATGTTGTTGTTTGTTGTGTCGCCATTTTGTGTTTAGAAAGTAATTGATGTATCTTAAACTTTCAAAAATTTGTTGTATAGTAAAATATGTAAAAGGGTTAAAATTAAGGTGAAATCCAACATACTTCTAATAGGTATATTTATATCCGCTGCAACGCACGGACATTGCGCTAGTTATTAATAATAGGGGTGTTATTCATGTTCATGCTCCAGCTGTTTGGAGTCTGCATGTTCCCCCTCGCTTGCATGTCTTTCTGTGGTTGTTGGCTAACAAACAAAAATTAACTAGAGATAATCTGGCTAAACAGAGACATGTAGTGGATGAGTCTTGTTCTGTTCTAAGACTGAAACCTGCTACCATCTCTTTTTTGATTGTTTTGTGGCTAAGTTGGTTTGGCCTGTTATTTCTGAGATGCTCGGGGTTTCAGTGGAACGAACTTTGAATCTGTTGCCGTTGGTGGCTCAGTGAGAAAAAGAACTCAATGATTAACATGACTTGTATGGCCACCTTATGGGCAATTTGGAAATTACGAAATGCAATGTGTTTCATGGCAAAGCGTGGCTAGGAGATCAAGACATATGGAGGCGAATTGTGGTGGATCTGGAGCAATGGAAGGTTCTATCTGCCCATGCCATTTCAGAGTTGTTGTCCAGAAATATCCAGAAGTTGAACAAACTGAGAGGGGAACTACTGCGCACTGTTTGTACATGACCAACCTGCGGAGTGATGAGGATGGCGACTTCTCTTAGCTGAATAAGATGGAACCTGACAAATACTGCTCATGATTCATGAAGTTCAATGCGCTCCAAGAACGAATGCATGTAGGTTTCCAAATGTTGTAAATTGAGGAGTGTCTATATGTAGCTCGGGCGCTGTAAAATTTGAACGTTGTGAGTTGTGACTTCTATTTTCAATGAAATCGAGGGGAGACCCCTTTTATCTATAAAATGATAGTTATTAATGTGTAATGGTACATAAATCTGCAAGCTAACTACCTGATCGTATTTTCCTAGGTGCGCCATGGTGATCGTATAGCTCAAGTGACTTTTCTCTTCAGGGTTTTGCTAAGGCTCAATCGTTGAGATTTTTTCAGTCTAAATTGTTTCAGAAAATATAGTTCAGAGTACGTTTCCAAATTCATTATGACCTAGAAATCTCAGTCAATCGAGACACACCGAAATTGGTTTTCTACCAACCCGCAATTTTAACTTTGGATGAAATTCCAACCAACAGAAAAGATAAAGGTGAAAGTGGTCCGGACAAACACGGTAACATGAGACAAGATTAGGTGCCCAAGAGCAGTCGGTCGCTCTCTCCTCCCCTTTCTACAGTAGATCGGGAAGGTCGATTTTTGAGCCTCCTCCGTCCGACCACCTCACTCGCCGGCGATCCGCGGGATTCCTCCCCTCCGTCGGCCGCTCCGGCGGCGGGAGGGTGGGGGATCCCCGGATCCCGGCCTGTACATAGCGTAGGTCGAGATAGGGTCCCGCCGGCGGCGTCGTGGAGGTGGCGATGGTGTCGGTGGCTAGGTGGGGGTCGGCGCGCTTCCTCTCCTGCGGCGGCGCTCCGTGGAGCTCTGCTGCGGCGCGGGCGACTTTTGGTGGCCGTGGATCTTCGGATGCCTTGGCTCTCTCTTGTTCTTCTTCCTCTGTACAGGCCGGCGAGGACGAAGACAGAAGCTTGGGAGTTTGAAGACGGGGGGCTCTCCTCCGGTGGGCTTGGCGGGTTCTGCGGAAGAAGGGCGGCGTCCTCGTGCTCGTCTCCGGCGGGAGACGGCGAGGGCGGGTTGGCGACAGCTCGGTGCCGACGTTCGTTTACCGAGCAGATTCCGGCGCCTGCGTCGGATGGTTTATGCGGCTCTTCAACATGGTTGGCTGGGCGGTTGGCTACGGCGTGTGGTGACCTCGCCTTCTTCCTCCTCGGCGGCGTGCTGCTGATGATCGGAAGAGGCGTGCGGTGCGGTGGTTCCAGGCTCCGCCGGGCGGTGAGCTTGCTACTGTCTTTGTACGCGTGTGTGTGTTTGTATTCCTACTGCTGATGTACGCATACTCCCTTCAAAAAAAAACACGGTAACATGAATAAAATTTTGTCCTTCAGCCTTCTTGCCCTGCTTTGCTTGATCCATCCCATCCCGTGATGGATTCCTTGAGCTCTGCTTCAGAGCCATGGGCGCCCCCCGCGCTCACTCGATTGATCATTGACGTCTAGTTAATAGTGTTTCTCCACGCCATTAGCAACCAACGCGATATTTCTGCATAGAAGTTTTGTGAATAGCTATTGGCGGACCAAAATGATACCCACATGTTTCCAAAGCAGAATTTGTGTTTATTCCTACGAATCAAATAAATACAAGTTTGCATGATTTTAAAACATTTGCTAGCTCTTCGATGCCTTGGTCCGTGGGTCTCTGTTCATGTCACTTCCTTTCCATGTGGATAAAACCTCTTGATACACATCATAAACCAGGTTCCCAGGAATCACTTGTGGCCGACACCAAACCAGCTTAGGGAAGTACACGCCATTTTAAATAACCCTTAAAAATTGGACACGTGAAAATGAAATTTTATTATATCACTATTTTACTAAAGAGAATTTCGAGAATGCTATAATTTCAATACAAACGATCATTTTATTGCAATTCTTGTTTTCCTCTCCTTTTTACTCTAGAGTAAAATCTTTTTCTCTCTTTGGCGCTAGCTTTTTTATTGGCACAAAAAAATTGTATGAGCAACTATTTGTGCCTAGCCCATTTCACCCAGCCTGCGAGCATAGCTGCCTTATTCGTCGGAAAAAAAATTGGGAGGTCCTACCCACCGCTCTCAGGGGGTGCACCCCCATGCCGCCTAAATGAGAAGTAATTGGCCAAATACAATAACCCATTAAAAAACCTTAAAACAATTATGAATCTCAGAAAAAATATAAATTTCATTTAGTTTTCAAAGTCAGTTAAAAATATTTTACTTAGTCTACATTTTATAACTATCACATGAAAAAACAATAGGTGAACATATTTTTGAATCTCTTTTTTTTTAAATAAATGGACATTTTTTTCGAGGCCCATGGACATAATTTTGAATCTAGTGAAAATAATTTTGAATCCATATGAAAACGTTGAAACTAGTGAACATTTTCTTTGAATCTACTAATATATTTTTACTTAGACATGGACACATTTACAAAAAAAAGGAAAAAATAAAACGAAAAGAAACATTAAGAAATGTCAAAAAAAATGAGAAATATAAAGAAGAATAAATAAAGCAAAAACATAAAAAAGGATAAGAAACCAAAACATAAAGAAACAGAGAAAGAAAACCGTTTAAATGGGCCTGCGCAATAGAAAGACCCTGCAGGCGGCGTGGGCGAGTTGCAGCGCAATGGGCAGCTAATAGGGGACCCCTACCTATCGCCTTTAGCGAGTCGTATGTTACGACTCGCCCGCGTACAAGCGGACGGCGCGAAGACCCATTAGCTTCGAGGCCCATAAATCTTCTCTCGCGCGCAAGCTGCGCTGTGCCTGTGCACACGATCGATTAGCTCCAGTTCCGTTACATTCCCTTTTTTTTCTGTTTCTTTTTCTTTTCTTGCTCTCGCACGCATGTATGCAGGAACTCGCTGGCCCTCCTACCAAATAAACTACGTACTTTTTTTCCTTACGAATTTTTTCTTAGTTTTCCTAAATATTATACGAAATATATCTGGAAAGTTTCTTTAAAATCGGAACCATTTTTTAAATCAGAACAATTTATCAAAAATTGGAACCATTTTCATAAATCCGAAATTTTTCAAAATATGAATATTAAAGAAAACAGAACAATTTTCAAAAAATCTACATTTTCCAAAATCGGAATAAATTTTCAAAAATGAACCATTTTCAAATAGGAACAATTTTCAAAAAATGGAATCTTTTAAAAAAACAGAACCATTTTTCCAATTGGAACCATTTTTTAAAAAAGGGACCATTTTGTTTTCCTGAACCATATTATAAAATCGGAACCATTTATCAAAAATCGGAACCATTTTAAAAATGGTTCCGATTTTTCTAAATTGAGACCATTTTAAAAAATCTGAACCATTTTTAAGAAATTGGAACGTTTTTAATTCAGAACCATTTTCAAAAGACGAAACCATTTTCAAAAATCAGAACCATTTCTTAAATCGTAACCATTTTAAGAAATCGAAACCATTTTTAAGAAATTGGAAACATTTTTTAAATCGGAACCATTTTCAAAGATCAGAACCATTTTTAAGAAATTTGAACCATTTTTTAAACCGGAACCATTTTCAAAAAGCAGAACTATTTTCAAAAATCGGAACCATTTTTAAGAAATTGGAACCATTTTAAAATCAGAACCATTTTCAAAAATATGAACCATTTCTTAAATCGGGGCCATTTTAAGAAATCGGAACCATTTTTAAGAAATTGGAACTATTTTTTAAATTGGAACCATTTTCAAAAATCGGAACCATTTTTAAGAAATTGGAACCATTTTTTCAAATCGGAACCATTTTCAAAAAACGGAACCATTTTACAAAAATCGGAACCATTTTTAAGAAATTGGAACCATTTTTTAAATCGAAACCATTTTCAAAAAAGGAACCATTTTCAAAAATCGGAACCATTTTTACAAATCGGAACCATTTTCAATAAATTGGAACCATTTTTTAAATCAGAAACATTTTCAAAAACGGAACCATTTTCAAAAATCGGAACCCATTTCTTAAATCGGAACCATATTAAGAAATCAGAACAATTTTTAAGAAATTGGAACCATTTTTTAAATCGGAAACATTCTCAAAAAAGGAACCATTTTCAAAAATCGGAACCATTATAAGAAATTGGAACCATTTTTTAAATCCAAACCATTTACAAAAATCGGAACCATTTTTAAGAAATTGGAATCATTTTTTAAATCGTAACCATTTTCAAAAAAAGAAACCAGTTTCAAAAATCGGAACCATTTTCAAGAAATTGGAACAATTTTTAAATCGGAACCATTTTAAAAAAAGGAACCATTTTTTCAAAAATCGGAACCCATTTCTCAAATCAGAACCATTTTAAGAAATCAGAACCATTTGTAAGAAATTGGAACCATTTTTAAAATTGAGACCATTTTCAAAAATCGGAACCATTTTTAAGAAATTGAAACCATTGTCAGAAACTGAACCATTTTTCAAAAAGTAGAACCATTTTCAAAAATTGGAAAGTTTTTTAAATCGGAACCATTTTCAAAAAAGGAGCTATTTTTCAAATATCAAAACCATTTTCAAAAGAAAATGAACGAAATCGAGAATTGAGAAAACGGGAACTGAGAAAAACAAAAAATATTAATATAGCTCAAAATAACGTACGTATGAGTAAAGAAGGAAAAGAAAACTTAAATAAATAATAATCAGAAAAAAGAAGAATAAAAAGAAAGCAAAAAAGAAACAGAAAAAAAACGAAGACATGAAAGGATAGATGGATGAATAAAGTAACATCGAACACCAATCAGACCGTAGACCAGTCGGTGTGCACTCGGTACTTAACAGCGGAGATCGCTGGTTCGAATCCCGGCTCCGTCAAATATCTAGCCTTTTTATAAAATAATAAATATGATTGGGCCGGCCCATTAAGAAAACGGACGCATGCGATTCATAGTTACGACTCGCAAAAGGCGATATATAGGGTTTGCCGCTAATAGGAATCCGGCAAGAAAGTGGACCCTTTAGAATACGGGCCAGACTCAACGATGTCAGTAACCTAGGCCATGGTCCTTGTTGCAGATAGGCCATCTTGCAACCAGTTTGTATCTATTCGTCAAAATTTGCTAAAAAGAATATCTATTTTGTAAAAAAAAAAATCTCAAAAAGAAGTTCTCGGCTCCGTCTACACTTTCCGCGAAAAGAAAAACTATTCTTTGTCATGCAGAAAATGCTTTGAACTTCAAAAAATCATATCTTTTATTTTGTCCGTCCAAAATTTACAAATTTAACTCTCTGAAAACCTTGGGAAGATTATAATAAAATTATTAAGTTATTTTTAAATTTTCATAAAATTTAAAATATATAAATTTTAACTGAGAAATTTGATTATTTTATATATCTTTAATTCTGCAAAACTTTTAAATTAATTATTTTGCAAACGGCAGCTAAGGATCATATATTTCTATTAGTACCAATAAAATATATTTTTCCACTGTTCAAAAGTAATTTGGTTAAACTTTTTTGAAACCTATCCCATAATGGATTTATAAACTTAAAATGATTTTCCAAATATACATAGGGGCTGGAAATATTTTTTCTAAGTACTAAATATTTTTCCTACCATGCCTCTCTCTGTCACTTGCCAGTGGCGCCTATAAGGCCACACGTCAACAAAGTACGGGCCAATCCAGTTTTAGACCGTGGATGCATTTTACTCGTCACCGGGTTTATCCATGCATGCATGAAGTAGCTCATTTAGCATGCATTTCATGGCTAGGTACCGATCGGCTTTGGGGAATTTTACTCTTCTTTTGTTTTTTTCCGGGGTAATTTGGCAACTCTTACGCGCAGCTTGTAGTAGCAACTTTCCGAAAGCGTGGAAGATTGTACATGTTGTACTTCACATAGTTACATACACATGATGAACTGCATTGCGTGTATATGTAGTTATGGACGCATCTGGTTTTGAAACCGCCCCAAAAAGCTGGTTTTGCAAAAAACATAATAAGCTTTTAAAGGATGAGAGAGGATTTGGTCTCTAGGGGGCGCGTTGCCCACCAACATCCAGCCCTTGGACCCTCACCTTGAGATTCGGTCCCAGATCCCTGTCAGTGTATCCAATGGTGAAGTAACACGGGTTAATCGCAAAAACACGTGATTATTGTCTGGAACACGGTACTGTCTGGTACACTACGTAGTACCGTCTATCCTAGGGTAGAAGGGAAGATTTCTTGGGTTACTAGTTGAATGCCCGTGGATTGCCACGGTCACCCTTATAAGGATATTAAATAAAACAAAGGTATCATTATTCATCACATTTATCAATAATTTCACCAGGAACAGTTTGGATTTAATCGAGCTTTTGTTTTTTCTGATGGGCTTTTCTCCATTTTCAGGTGGTTGGATGAGGTGGGGGAGAGATAGAAACATAAGGGGTTATCTGCAAATGTGTAATGTGGTTGTTCTTATCCGTTAGATATAAATCGAACGATGCTGGATGAAAGATGGTAGACACACCATCATCACCAACTGTGGTTTTTATAGGAGTAGAGATGTGCACCCACTGGTTTACTGCTTTCCTTCTTCGCATCTGTGGCACATCAACCATAAATGGAGGCTTAGTGCGTTTCGGATCATCTACTGTCTGCTCACATTATTTTTATCGTGGCATCTACTGATCCAGGGGACGCCAAAGGAGCATAATCTTAAATCTGCTCATACGGGTGCATGTGCATGATAAGGTCGCTGCATGGAGGGGAGTGAATCTTGGTACATAAGCAGTGGTAAATTAGCAGGTGTACTTTAGATCATAATTACGCGCCTCCAACGATAACACATATTTTTGTTTCAAACATCTTGGCTAATATTCTCGTAAATTCATATGCTAAAAATCGAGGGAAGTGTCAAACCTCTCCGGTTTAATTATCTCCCACATCAAGATTCAAGGATGCTATTGAGATGGGATTCATAGGGAGATGTGCCCGTCGGCTTCATCCAGTGCCATCTGCACATGTACCGACGACATGCTCATATTATTGGCAGTGAGACCCGGTAGTGAGCATAGGACGTACAATTCATAAATTAAATTCAAGATGATACAGAACACCTACATGCAATTCGAGCAGACGTCCGTACACTCAAGTATGTGCGCCATGAGATGCGTCGATAAGCCTGCTGCCATGTACCATTGTACCGCCTCTGCTGCTAAATGCAACTAAAAGCATTTGGATTTGAATCTCCATTACTTACACTTCCTATGTAGCTCTGCTGCCTATTCTGATCTCTGACTTACCTGATGCCGCAGCGTACCCTAATAAACTGTCCAAATATGGCAGTCTGACTTAATTGAGTGGAATTAACATGCATTTAGAGCACATCCGTCCATTTTCTCGTGGGAAGATCGGACGGTAAAGAGTGCTATGGGTAGGTACCCTCGTGGGATCCAATCAATTTCCTTAAAGGATATACAAAATTAGAGATAATATAAAATACTCAAATTCCTCGGTTAAAATTTGAAAATTTTAATTTTTATCAAAATTGGAAAGTAACGGTGTCATTGTATTATAATCTTCCCAGGTTTACAGAAAGTAACAATTTGTAAATTTTGGATAGAAAGAATAAAGATATGAATTTTTAAGTTTAAAACATTTTCTGCTTTGAATCGATACAACGACACGTCAAGAAAACATGGGGTCAATCCAGTTTCGGACCGTACGTATTGAGCAAGATTAGGGACTGTATTAGTTCATTTTCTGAGTTCAAGAACCGTTTTAGACATAGCCAACAAGTTTGAGAACATGCATGCATTTCACTCGAATTCTCATCTCTCGGGTCAACGAGGTGACGACGAACGACCATGCGCATCTCTCGTGAATATGCTACCGAGTTCTGCAAATCGTGTAGGGCACTGGCACTGCACTGCATGTCTGCATATGTGGTATGGGCGTATGGCATTGGCATTGGCATTGGCGGCAGTGAAACACGAGCTACCATGGAAAGAACGGGCGCGTATTCGCTGACTTTGCCAGGCTCAACGTCACCTGACTTTGAGTCACTGGCAAGTGGGCCCACTGTATGTGGGGTCCACATGTCAGCCACAACGTCACCGAATCCACAACGTCAGCGAATCCCAGCCCGGAAAGAACACACATGTATGATGATGATCCATGCTTCGTAGCTGCATCTGCGCTGCATATGTGGTATGGCATTGGCAGTAGTCAAACACGAGCTACCATGGGAAGAAGTGAAGAACACACATGACATCATGATGATGATCCATGCTTCGTAGGCTGCATCTGCGCTGCATAGCTATCATGAGATGGATATTCAGACGAGGTACCATCGTTTCAGGCCACAGGGGCACCGCTCCTGAGTAAACAACCATTTCTTTCACATAGTATCGAGCCAGATGATGCAGAGCTCTCACTCTGCAGAGCACGCTGTTCACAACAGCAGTGATGCAAGCAACATATACATGTACCTCCTGCTTCCATATCTTTTGGATTATTGCCTTTCAGGCCAATGGCGACAGTAGCAGCCTAGCAACGATGCCTCTGCGTATGCATGTCCTGCGTGATGAGATTTTCTGAACCCTGGTGAAACCCAGAGGTGAAAGAGATACTAACAAAATTTCATGATGTAATTTTCTCTTGTGGTACTATTGTGCTGTTGAAGAGAGAGACAAGGTAATCATGACCGCGGTACATCGAAGATGTTGGAGGTATATAGCATGGGAACGAGATGGTACTTGAAAAAAAGCCTGGCCGGTTGCTATTCCTCTCATGGCAATGTGCAACGCAAGACAAGGCTGGTCTCCATGTGAACTGTGAGGATCTTTTGGGTGGATTTGCAACTGTGGCTATACATTTTACTACCACGCACAGCAAGGAAATGGTCACAGGTCATGATTGTTCTTCGCTGATCTCTGCTGCTGCTGCTACCCCTACTGTAAATCCAGCTCAAATACCACATATATATACCATACAATACACGAACCCATCCATGAAAACAGGGAGAGAAAATATACCTAAGGTCATGCCAAATTAACAGGGCAACAATGGATAACTGTGCCAACTTCTCAAGCCTTGTTGCAGAAAGCTCGAGGCCTTTACACTGCTCTACAACCAGGTAGTAACATGAGATTTCCAGGTCTTACAATGGCCGAGGCTCGGCGAGCTCTGCAGCGTGCAGGCAAACACAGTACGACGCTACAGACGCATTGGTTTGGTCATCATGGTAAATAGTCGTGTACTTGAGCCACCACCGGACAACGGCGCCATTAGACACGTCCAAACATGGCAGATTATACGACGACGCCCACAGTGACTGAAGGGGAGCTGTCCATCTTTTTCCTTGGGGCACGGAGCCTCTTCATGACTCCATCCATCGACGTTTTATTTGGACTCTGAATTTTTAGAGTACAGTTCACATGTATGATCTGATCGCCATCTAGGTACACCATTACGTGATCCTGCTGCATGCAAGTTCCGCATCTTCGTCGTGGTGTGAATATGTGATACATACACCGATGCGTAAAGAGTGTTTCCGTTCTTTTTCCGAAAATATGCATCATACAAATAACTAGCATGGTGGCCCTCGCAAATGCGAGGGCATTGTCTATATTGTGTTGAAAGGGTTTGAGGAACGAAATTATGATTGTGGATATCACGTTATGTGATAAGAAATAATACGGCTATATAACTACCAAAAAAGGGTGGTAAAAAAAATATGACATAACGAATATTATTATGTCATTGTTGTAAACACTAATGTATGTTGTTTTTTGTTCATGGTATTATATTATATGAGTAAATAGAATTATATTTTCATGAGATGTTAAATCAATAAGGTTAATGTTTTTTAGTATACACAAATTGAACAATATCTATCGAAACAACTCATAGGTATTGCTTTTTGTAATTTTCTAGCGCATCTATACAAAGCATTGCCATGTATTGTGGATATGAAATATGAAACCTGCTGGTACCTAATCGACAACACTAACTTGTTAGTATATAGAGAGCAATCGGGTCCGGCTAGACCTATCCTTTACAAAGTACTATTATCGGTAATGATATGTTGGGATACAATTACAATAATCCATCTAACTGATTTAACTATATAGAATTATGTATATCAATTATCAAGCGCTTTTGAACATATGGTCACACTTGTGGTAATATATTGGATGAGTAAGGTAAGCCTTAAGCAAATTGTTCCATATATTTGGGTAAGCAAAATGAGTTTGGGCAAGGGAGAGAGAAGGTATGGGTAAGGAGAAAAATTTCTGCTTTTCTAGCTTACCCATAATCTGGATACCCAAAACTGGATTGCACTTCGGACCCACCTGTCAGTTTTGGGTCAGATGGGTATTTTCCCTGGGATTGCCAAATTTGCCAATTCTTGGACAAATTTTGGGTAGTGGCCCAAATTTTTTTTTGCTGGGGACCAATTTTGGGTAAGCTGTTGGAGCTGGTTTTTTGCCCCCAATACCCAAAAAAGCAGTTTTTTTGGTGTTGAGAGCAAATATAGGTAAGCTCTTGGAGATGCTCTTAGAGTGTCTTTTATGTTTTTTTTAGTAAACTTATAATTTTCTGATAACATTTGATATTATCTGTATCAGTATAAATAGTATGATCTAGGGTTTTGTCATACGTAATGGTTGCATATCTGTATTTCACAACCTCTCTTTTGGTATGAGGAATTACATAACCTATTTTCGAGTCCTTAGTCATAATACAATTGTTTTAGCTTATTTGCTTCTTGGTATGATGCATTAAACAAAATTGTTGTAGGTGTCTTATTTAGTTTCAATGTGTTGTTACTTTTTAGAAAAAAATCATCATGTATTTCAAATTTGGTGGCATAATTTATTGGTAAACATTGTTTGTGTGGAAATATGCATTGCATGTGTACATTTGCTAGTGCTATTCAAAAGAATATATTTTTTTCTAAGTTGAATATAGTGTTTTCTAAGTTGAAGAGTGTCTAATGACTCTTAAAGACATACTTTTGGCACATTGGGTGTTTTTTGGTATGATGTTAAACATCAAAATAAACCAGTGTGTAATCTCATTTTAACTCCCCCTTCTAGTGGCGAGCATTATATACTATTCTCAAGAGTCCACCACCTCTTCAATTGATCAAGTATAATAGTATATATTACCAAGTACGTTGATTAACCAGTCTATCGCTCTTTCCGCTCGCATGTTCCGCTCCCAGAAGAAAAGGCAGTCACCTCCACTTCCGCCTCCTCCATAGGTTCACCCTCCTCCGGTCGGCCTCACCGGCGTCGAGAGGGGTGGGGAACCCGATCTATGAGTGGAGTTTTCAATAAAATGAGTGTTTCTCAATAGATTGGATTGGGGTTTTGGTAGTCGTCGTCTTCTTCGATGGAGATGGTTTCGTCTACAATAAGTAATCTCCGACCCTTCGTTCGACGACGAGATCTCCTTCCCGGCGTCAGTGGTGGTGTTGAAAGATTATATTTGTCTAGGTATGGTTCTTCAGATCTTGCTTCGCCATATCGAGTTTGGATTTTTTTTCCCGCGAGGAGTATTGTCCTCGCAATATATGTCCCAGCTACTACGTCCTCAACAATGGTGATTCATTCTCTCGACTCCCAATGACATTGACCAAGTTGTTCGGTTGCTTTTCCCTGGAATATCAGTGTTGGTACTCTTACCGATGTTGGTTGATTGCTTGAATGGCTGCTTGCGTGCACAAAGTATTGACATTGCGGCTCAAATTATAATTATGAGAGAAGCTTCATTGGTATTCACAGGTCTATTGTTTGGTATCTTTTCCATTGTTATACGGCTGTCTTCAGAAAAATATAAGATTGTGTCATGTAAGAAGAAAGGTATTGAAGATCTCGAAGATTTGCTCGTCTCTTTAGGTCTTTAAAAAAAAGTATGTCGATTAATCTTTTCCTGGAATGTCGATGCATTTTATTATTTCCAAATGTATATACTAATAAAGATAAAAAATATGTTATTAATATAATAGATAAATGATGCAAAAACTAATGACCCTATTTTACATGCTAGTCCAAATATAACATTGAATATTGTAAGTGAATTCTAATAGTCTCTAGTGCACACTTTTGGTATGTCATCTAGCGATGCTTGTACATGTAGTATGTAGAGCCAAAATTGTTAAAATTTGATAAAATTAGACTGACCATCAGCTCTAACATGTGCAAGTATAATCTCGGAGGAGAATGAGAAAACAAACTACCTCATTGACGTGTCTTCACAATGGAAATAGAGGTGCGTACAATTCTAAATTTCCTATCACTTTTGAGTCTATAAAAAGCATCTTACAAAATGGCCAGAACCTAGGAAAAAAAACCAATAATTTTAGTCCATACTCCACAATGTTAACTTTTTTGCTGCCCTGAGCATGTACGCCAATTCACATGCGTCATATATATACGCTCTCGTATCAACAACTTTGTGATTCAAAAGAAAGATGATTGAGAAGCTAGATCTGGTGTGTTTTACCTATATTATATTCCATGATTTGTATGTATTCCAAAACCTCATAGTCGACATATAAGCATGCACCCTGGATCACAATAGCTTGTTGACTTTAGTATATAATAGATTCAGGGGATATATTTGCCGCATATATAAGTTACTTATAATTGCCGCATATATAAGTTACTAGCGAGATCTAAGCCCTACACTCCGCATATATAATGGTATGGTTGGGTTGGCTGCTACGCCAACTATGCCGACCCATGCCATGTCATCGCGCACACCTCCTCCTATTGCGGCGGGTTTGGTCGACGAGATCACTCCACTCCGTCGTAGTGGGAGGTTTGGGGTGGACGCGGATGGGGCTTCCGCGACAGATGAGGATTCCTTGAAGAGGGCCATGCGACGCAAAGCGGCTCTCAACTTGGATTCCAGCGGTACGGAATTTAAATCAAAGTCCTTTCTTTCGTTTTCTCCGCTTTCAATTCAGTCTAAACTCAATAGTGTAGGTTTTAATCTTGGTAGTAGTAAGAGTATGGTAGAGATGTCAACTAATGTCTTGAGGCATATGGAAGTTGACCGTCTAACGGTTATTCCTAAAGCTTCGACGGTGTTGACAGCCACCTATTCGGATGATGAAGATGCGAGTACCTCTTCGGATGGTCACCTTCTTTCTCATCTGATTGGTGAAGTGTCGGGGGAGGGTTTGGATGACGACGGCTTGAGCTCATTGTATGAGCTAAAGGCGACATGTCGGAAATCTAAATCCACCTCCAACAAGTACCGGAAACGGTCCAAGTTATCCAAATCACCCATTGTTTCCCAATGAATGGCATGTTTGCAAATAGCAGAGGTTTTGGTGACCTGGCTAAACACTTGCATTTTGCTGGTTGTATTCGGGATCATAACTTGGATTTTTTAGCTATTTCTGAGACGGGTAGACGTGAGTTCCCGCAATCTCTATTGAACCGACTTTCGAGCGGTATAGAGTTTGACTGGTACTCGCGTCCCCCTCATGGTCGCTCTGGAGGCATTTTACTAGGCGTCAGGACTGATACCATGGAAGTGTTGGATGTTACGGATGGCGATTTTCATATTAAAATGCACATCCGTAATAAATCTGATAATTTCATTTGGAGTCTTGTTGCTGTGTATGGGCCGGCTCAGGAGGTGGCTAAACCCTCTTTTCTCTGTGAGTTGGTTAACCTGGCAAAAGATAACCCTCATCCTCTTATCATTGGTGGGGATTTCAATTTGCTACGTTTCCCATTCGAGAAAGTAAGGGCGGTTCGACAACCGTTGGCCTCTTTTGTTCAATGCGGTCATTGACAGCTTGAACTTAAGAGAGATTACGATGGTGGGGAGACAATTTACTTGGGCTAATTCTCTCCCTGAACCCACATACGAGAAACTAGACCGTGTCTTGATGGATACTGATTGGGAATCGAGGTTCCCATGGTGTCTGTCCGGGCTCTAGAACGTATTGAGGGGTTGTCGGATCATGCTCCCATTCTTTTGACCACTGGAATGCCTAGACCGCCATGTAAACCACGGTTCAAGTTCGAGCTTGGATGGTTGCACCGCGAGGGTTTCCATGAGATGGTTAAAAGAATTTGGGAAAGACCAGTTGTGGGTGACACGCCTATCCAGCGGTGGAACAATAAGATACGTGCTTTACGCACTCACCTTGTTGGTTGGGCTCGCCATACGACTGGGCTACTTAAAAAAGAAAAGATACGTCTTTCCTCGATAATTGATGCTCTAGAAGCATTAGCAGAAGTTCGGCTTCTATCCGAGCAAGAGATTGAGCTAAAGAGCCAATCAAATGCACAGATAGCGAAACTACTGCGCGAGGAGGAGTTAAAATGGTATCAACGTTCTAAAGCACAATTCATCCTAGAAGGGGACTCGAATACTCGTTATTTCCATAGCATTGCCAATGGCAGGCACAGGAAAAAGCGTATTCATTCTCTAGTACAGGATGAAGGAACGATTGAGGGCCATGAACAACTAAAGGCGTATATTACAAATTACTATAAGGGCCTGTTCGGTGACCCAGAGGAAGGCAATTCACTTTGGATGAGTCCAGAACAGAGGATATTCCCCAGGTTTCAGCTGAGGAAAATAGCCTACTTACTAAACTCTACTCAGAGGAAGAAGTGAGAAAGGCGGTTTTCCAAATGAAACATAATCTGCTCCTGGACCTGATGGCTTCCCGGCTGAGTTCTACCAGAACTTTTGGGATGTTATCAAGTCTGATTTGCTTCAACTGTTTGCCTGTCTGCACCGGACAATTAGATTTGTTTCGTCTCAATTTTGGTGAGATTATTTTATTACCTAAAGTTAACGAGGCAGAAAGGATCCAACAATTTAGACCTATATGCCTCCTTAACGTTAGTTTTAAAATTTTCACCAAAGCACGACGATTCGCTGAACAGTGTGGCAGATCATGTGGTTCGTCCGTCTCAGACGGCTTTTATGCAAGGCCGCAACATCCTAGATGGGGTCGCGGTCCTGCATGAAACAGTAAACGAACTACATAGGAAAAAGTTGAATGGGGTAATACTTAAAATTGATTTTGAGAAAGCTTATGACAAAGTTAAGTGGTCTTTCCTTCAACAGACCCTCAGAATGAAAGGTTTTTCTACTGAGTGGTGCGCGTTGATTAATAGCTTTGTTTCGGGAGGAAGTGTAGCCATCAAAGTCAATGATGACACTGGCAAATACTTTCAAACGAAAAAAGGCCTCAGACAGGGTGACCCACTATCGCCAATACTATTTAATATAGTGGCTGATATGTTGGCTATTCTGATCGAACGCGCTAAAGTTGAGGGCCATATTGAAGGGGTGATTCCACATCTTGTTGATGGTGGCCTATCGATTCTACAATACGCTGACGATACAATTCTTTTCATGGAACATGACATCGAAAAAGCTCGTAATCTAAAGTTGATTTTGTCAGCTTTTGAGCAACTTTCGGGTCTGAAGATAAACTTCCATAAAAGTGAATTGTTTTGTTTTGGCGAGGCTCAAGAAAACGCCGCCTTGTATGCTGAGCTTTTTGGCTGTGAGCAAGGACAATTTCCTATCAACTATTTGGGTATTCCGATTCATTATCGGAGACTTACAAATGCTGAGTGGAAAAAGGTGGAGGAAAGACTTCAATTACGTTTAAATAGCTGGAAAGGCAAACTCTTATCCCTGGGTGGAAGATTGGTTCTCATAAACTCAGTACTAACGAATATGGTACTGTACATGATATCATTCTTCCAGTTGCCTAAAGGAGTCTTAAAAAGATTGGATTACTTCCGATCTAGATTCTTTTGGCAGGGGATTGTGAGAAGAAAAAATATCGACTGACTAAGTGGAGTGTGGTTTGCTGCCCTAAAAACCAAGGAGGGCTCGGAGTTCATGACCTTGAGGTCAAGAACAGAGCCTTGCTAGGTAAGTGGCTATTTAAACTTCTGTCGGAAGATGGAGTTTGGCAAACCCTCCTTAGGAGAAAGTATGTGGGAGATCAAGCTGTTTCTCAGGTTCTTTGGAAACCTGGCGATTCACACTTCTGGGCAGGACTTATGTCCACAAAGAAGTTCTTTTTCCCACATGGATCTTTCACAATTAGGGATGGATCGGAAATTCGTTTCTGGGAGGATAAATGGCTAGGCCAATCTACCCTCAAAGAACAATATCCGGCTCTCTATTCTATTGTACGAAACAAAAGCGACACGCTCGCGAAGGTGTTAGGTTCTTACCCACCAGATGTTTCGTTCAGAAGAAGTTTACTTGGATCAAGACAAGCATCCTGGAATGCTCTGCTCATTCGATTGGTTTCAGTCCAACTATCGGAAGGTCCAGATAAATTTCAATGGAATCTTACGACGAATGGTAAATTCTCGGTTGATTCCATGTATAGAGCTCTAATTCTACCTGAAGTTCCAGTCGATAGTAGAAATAATAATAAAATTTGGAAGATGAAGATACCACTAAAAACTAAAGTGTTTGCGTGGTATCTTCGTCGAGGAGTAATTCTTACAAAAGATAACCTTGCCAAGCGCAATTGGCACGGAAGTAAAAAGTGTGTCTTCTGTCACCATGACGAGACTATTACCACTTATTCTTCCAATGCGAGTTCGCCAGGTCTATATGGTCAGCCATCCAGATAGGTTCTACCTTACATCCCCCAATATCGGTTGCAAATATATTTGGCAGCTGGTTAAATGGGGTGGATCCTAGGTTTAAACTCTTCAGTAGGGTGGGAGCGATTGCTGTTATTTGGTCGCTATGGCTATGTAGAAATGACAAGGTTTTTAATGATAAAAATGCTTCTGTTATGCAGGTTATTTATCGGTGTATAGCTACGCTACGAGCATGGGCGGCCTTGCAGCGTGTGGAGCACCAGGATTTATTTAAGGAGGTGGCGTCAAGACTGGAGGCTGCGGTCAGGGAGTTATACTCCCGACATGGATGGCAACATAGACTCCGGATTGAGCTACCATCATCTTAGGCGGATCTACAATTTCTCATTTTGATATGTAATTCGCCTTTTATTTTTCACGTCGATTTGAGTACTGGTGGATTTGTGGCTGTGTGCATCTTAGCTATGCAGAGGCCGGGTGTAATGCTTAAAACTCTTAAATAATAAAATCTCTTTATCTAAAAAAAAACCGTACAAGTTGCGAACTTAGGATAATGTTTTGCCGTGATTTGCTATTGAGGATTTCGTTATCAAGTTTCGGTACCGTGGCAGCGCGCAGACAGACGGGGCCAGCACATTTTGGTTGCAGAAAGAACTGAGCTCTATCCAGCCGAGAGAGTTTCCCCTCACCAAAGCTCTCCACGATATGGTTCTACAAATCACATATAACAAACATAAGTAAATCCTACCTCTGTCACAATTTATCGGTTAAAAATATATATCAACACCGGATGAAATTGGATAAAAGATAGAAAATTATGGAACTAATGTAAATATTTGGCTCTTCTACGATGCAGATTTTCGATGGACGAATCCATCATAGATGCGACGTACGCATGTAAATGGACAAGTGCAAGAGAGGGAAGACAAAAAAAATGATGGATTCGTCGTATGTAAGGACAATTCTGTAAAAGACAATTGTCAACTAAATCACCAGCCGATTCTCAATGTTTTATCACTATTAGCTTCTTATCAACGAAAGAAAATAAGATCACACATTCATAAATGACTATTTTGACAACTTTGATAGGTTATTTTATTAACATATAATAAAACATTAGTTGCAAGACATATTTTGTTATAAGTTACCATGCACGTGGTTATTTTGTAACAGTATAACGTCAACTTCGTAAAACCCCAAAGTCAGCCCATATGTGGTGGGGGTGGGGGGTTGGTGTGGCCTCGACGTGCCCAACACGTGCGCCACTGACTCACTGACAATTTGGACCCACATGAAGGAAGGAGGTTGACCGCCGTCCACGCGTTGCGGACTCGCTGGCTAGTATATTCGTGCTATATTTTGCTAGTTGTATCCGCCTCACAAACTATGATGTACGTAAATGAAATCTGCGTGCGTATGGATTTGTTGTGGCGTTTGCGGATGACGGTCGCATGAAGCCAATTTTGTAGGTTGTCCAAGCACGGTCCACGGACACGCCCGGCGGACAGTTTTGGGGCCAATTTTGGCCGTTGCGGTTGGAGTGCTAAAGTGTGACGAATTAGTAAAAAAAACGCTCCAATTCATCTACGAATGGTCAAGAGCAAGCATGAGACCCTTGCCACAATTGTTGAAACTTGCAAGGCAAGGCCACGTCCAATCAGCTAGCACAGTGAAGAAAGACAGGAACAGAACATGAATGGTTTGCAACGGCCGGGCCGGGGCACAACTGTATTTCTGCTGCTCCGCCCCGGGGAGTAAATGCTAGCGCGCGCATGCACGGCGGCGAAGCGGTCGTGAGATTCAGCAGACCCTTCAAAGTTCAAACATCACAGCAACGACCGGCCGGCCATACTCGACGTAAATCAAGCCCCAGCTCAATTCTGTTGAAGGAGTGCACACGCGCGCGCTCGATCTGAGACATTATTTACGTCCAGAAGTACTACGCACAATCGGTGGCCACGCAAGATTTACCCTAGCTCACAGCCTCACCTCACATCGTCCCTTCCACACGACCCACAGAAAAAGAAAACGGAACTATACTGTAGCTTGAACCAAACAAATAAAGCCCCAGTTTGAAATACTCCCATCCATCAGCACCAGTTCACTTCTCTTGTTTGCTGCTCCCTAGCTCCCTCCTCCCGCACTTGACATCAACAGCGCGCCACCCACAACAATGGTGAGGAAGCAACCACTGAGCTCTCTCTTCTACGGCGTCAACAAAGAAACTACCACTCCGCCGGCCACCCCGCAGGCGTGGATGTGGCCATCCTGCAAGCACCCGACGACCCATTCCTTCCGCTCATCGGCCTCCGCGTCCGCTTCCACGGTGGTGGCGGCCAAGAACGCCGCCACGTCCCTCTTCCTCGACTCCGCGGAGTCCTCGTCCCTCACCAACTCCTCCGCGCGCATGCACCACGACTGCGCCGCCTCCGACAGCCTCTCCACCGAGTCCTCGGAGCCCTCGGGCGCGGCGGCCGAGGACACGGCCGACGCCATCGTCCGTGGCCTCCGCTCCGACCGCCTCCGCTTCGAGCCCCGCGCGCCCTCCAGCTCCATCCTCGAGAGGACGAAGCCCGCGCTCGGCGGCCACGAGGCTGCGGCGGGGTCATCGTTCGGCGGCGGCGTCGCGCTGGCATTCGACTCCGCGGACCCGTACGTGGACTTCCGGGCGTCGATGGAGGAGATGATGGCGGCGCGCGGCGTGCGCGGCGACTGGGACTGGCTGGAGAGGATGCTGGGGTGGTACCTCCGCGCCAACGGCAAGGACACGCACGCCGCCATCGTCGCCGCGTTCGTCGACCTGGTCGTCACCACGACGACCGCCGATGGAACGTCCGGCCACTCCTCCTTCACGCTCGCCGGGGAGTGCAGTAGTGCCGGCGGCGGCAGTGGGTCTTTCCGTCGTCTGAGGCGAACCAAATCGTCGTCTGTTTCAGGCTAATTAACCTTTCAGCCGAATATGAGCGTGTTCGTGGCAGGTGTGTGTGTGGGTGTCTCGATTGATTCTGCCATGTAAACTAGATGGCTAAATGCAGTTCCAGATTGATTAACGAACTACTCCAGCTTCTTCTGGTTATTTGATGGTTGTTGTAGATGAATGCAAGCAAACGATTTGTAATTAATCCGGCGGCGAGGTTGTACTGCCTATCTCACTTGTACTGTACTAGCTAGGGCGTAACCGCGCGCTAACTACCGGTACATGCAAGAACATGCGCGCAGGCCGGCGTAACAGCTAACGATGAGAGCGACGTGAGCAACGTAGTAACACACTACACTACTCACACACTCTCAGTAAACGCGTCACTCGCCGGCGTGCGCAGCCGGACAAGCAAGAGGGTTTGGACTCATTTCCGACGTAACAGATCTCGTCGCCATACATGTGATGTGAGACCAACGTACGTACAGCGAACGTCTTATCGTCAGCGGTTTGGCCGGCCCGGCCGGGCATGGATGGTCCCCGGCGCCATGCAAGCGCCGTCGAGATCGATCTGTACCGCCGGTGATGCGGACGCCGGCGGCAATCCGTGAACGGTTAGTGTCACGTCCCGAGTCTCAGGTGAAAGAAACGGTGCTGGACTGCTGGAGCACTGTTCGATGCAACGCAGAGCCCTTTTCTCAGGTCCAGTCCCATGTGGATCCATGGAGGCAACTGCTTGCTCCACACCACACGGAGGAGCCGAGCGCCCCACCGTGGGTGTGGCAGCTGTGCGGTTTTGTCCGGCGCCATTCAATAGTTTGAGACCTTCTTGCTCAATTAGATGGGCGGCTCACTGCTCTCCTACCATAAAAAGAATCTTTCCTGCCTGTGTCCATGGCCTTTCTACCCTCCTTGGTGTATTGGCCCCGCCCATGGAACCCACATGTCATTGGCTGAGATGACACCTACGGCACTGTGTACAGTGACACTACCGTAAGCATGTATGACACCACAGACGGTTTCTTCTGTGGTGGAGTTGGATGCAGCAGCTGAATCGCTGCAGTCTGGTGGTCCAGTTGGGCTGCCTTCCTCTCGGGTGGACGGCCTTGGCAGGCCTCCGGCCACTGCCGACGCTGCGCCCCAGGTTGGGCCGCTGTTGCTGCTCTCAAGCGGGCCGGCAATGGGGTCGACGGACACTGCTGGGCTGGGCTGGGCCGGCGGGAGGCTGCTGCTCTGACCTCGCCTCCCGCGCCGTGGGCCGCAGTTCTACAGCCGAGGTCGCCGAGGTCTACTTCCAGCAGGCTGGCTGGGGAGGCTGCCGCTGTTGGGCTGGGCCCGGGGGACGCTGCGACACCACCTTCGCCTCCCTGGCTACACAGTCCGGAGCTCTATCTTCTGGGGGAACGGATGAGTTTTCGACTTCGACACTTAACTCTCCGTCCCCTAGGATGTCCTTGGCTGGGGCCATGGCTGGGTCGGCTGCTACTTCAACACCGCTGACCCATGCTGTTGCTTCTGAGCCTACCTCATGCGGCATCGAGGGCACCGTCGCGCCGCGTATACAACCTCCCTCCACCACAACCTGCGAGGACGGAATCACTCCGACTCGTCGTAGCGGGAGGTTTGTGGTGGCGTCAGACGGAGCTACTGCCACGGACAAGGATTCCATGCAGAAGGCGATGCGTCGCAAGGCGGACCGGAACCTGGACCCGCATGGTATGGATACGTGTTCAAAGTCTTTTCTTTCTTTTTCATCTCCGTCAATTAATTCTAAGCTAAATAGTGTAGGTGTAAAACTTGGTTCTAATAAAAATCAAATTACTATGTCAACTAACGTCTTGAGGCACATGGAATTTGACCGTCTTACGGTTATTCCAAAAGCTTCGACTGGGTTGACCGCCACCTATTTGGATGAAAAAGAAGCGAATGCCACATCAGATGGTCAGCTTCTTTCTCATTTAATTGGTGAAGTGTCGGAGATAGGTTTGGATGAGTACGGGATGAGCTCATTGTATGAGTTAAAAGCATCCTGCAGAAAATCTAAACTTGGCTCTAACAAGTCGTCCCGGAAACGGGCTAAGTTTTCCAAATCTCCCATAGTTTCCCAATAAATGGCATGTTTGTAAATAGCAGAGGTCTTGATGACTTGGCTAAATATTTGCACTTCGCTCATTCTGTTCGGGATCATAATTTGGACTTCTTAGCTATTTCTGAGACGGGAAGGCGTGATTTCTCGTAAAGTCAATTGGACCGACTTTCAGGCGGTATAGACTTTGCTTGGTACTCCCGCCCTCCTCGTGGACGCTCTGGGGGACTTTTACTAGGCGTAAAGACAGAAACCAGGGAAGTGTTGGCTGTTTCGGATGATGATTTTCATATTAAAATGCACATCCGTAATAAAGCCGACAATTTCATTTGGAGTCTTGTCGCTGTGTATGCATGGGCCTGCCCAGGAGGACTCTAAGGTTGCATTCCTTCGAGAGATGGTTAACTTAGCAAAGGATAACCCACACCCTTTCATCATTGGGGGGGGGGGGGGGGGGGGTTCAATATTCTTCGTTTTCCATTCGAGAAGAGTAAAGGACGGTTTGACAATCGTTGGCTTCTTTTATTCAACGCGGTCATAGATAGCTTGAGCTTAAGAGAGGTGTCAATGGTTGGGAGACAATTCACTTTGGCCAATTCTCTCCCAGAACCTACATACGAAAAACTAGACCGTGTACTAATGGATACTGATTGGGAATCCAAGTTCCCTATGGTGTCAGTACGGGCTCTAGAACGTATTAAAGGTCTGTCAGACCATGCTCCCATTCTATTGACCACCGGTACGCCTAGACCACCGTGTAACCAGCGTTTCAAGTTTGAACTTGGATGGTTGCACCGTGAGGGCTTTCATGAGTTGGTTAAAAGAATTTGGGAAAGACCTGTTGCCGGAACTACTCCTATCCAGAAGTGGAACAACAAAATTCGGACAGTACGCACACACCTTGTTGGTTGGGCACGTCATACAACAGGTTTACTTTAAAAAGAAAAAGTGCGACTATCCTCAATTATTGATGCTCTTGAGGCATTAGCAGAAGTTCGTTTGTTATCCACGCAAGAAATTGAGCTTAAAAGCCAATCGAATGCGCAGATAGCGAAACTTTTGCGCGAGGAGGAGCTTAAGTGGTATCAACGTTCTAAAACCCAATTCATACTGGAAGGGGATGCGAATACTAGATACTTCCACAGTATTGCCAATGGCAGACATAGGAAGAAGCGTATTCACTCTCTGGTACAGGATGAGGGAACGATTGAGGGACACGAGCATCTAAAGTCGTACATCACTAATTATTACAAAAATCTGTTCGGAGCACCCGAGTAAGGTAACTTCTCCCTGGACGAGTCTAGAACAGACGATATACCCCAGGTTTCACAGGAGGAAAATAACCTACTCACTGCACTCTATTCAGAGGATGAAGTGAGAAAGACAGTTTTCCAAATGGAACACAACAAGGCCCCTGGGCCTGATGGATTTCCGACTGAATTCTACCAGAACTTCTGGGATGTTATCAAGGTCGATCTCCTTCAGTTGTTCAGCTGTCTTCATGATGGACAATTAGAATTGTTCTGGCTGAATTTTGGTGAAATAATTTTATTACCTAAGGTTAATGAGGCAGAAAGGATTCAACAGTTTAGACCTATCTGCCTTCTTAACGTTAGTTTTAAAATATTCAGTAAAGTCGCTACGATTCGGCTGAACAGTGTGGCTGACCATGTGGTTCGTCCTTCCCAAACTACATAGGAAAAAGTTGAAACAGTTCACGAAATATCCTAGATGGGGTGGCAATCCTACACGAAACAGTTCACGAACTACATAGGAAAAAGTTGAATGGGGTAATCCTGAAAATAGATTTTGAAAAAGCTTATGATAAAGTTAAATGGTCTTTCCTTCAGCAGACACTCAGAATGAAAGGTTTTTCTGAAGAGTGGCGTGCGTTAATTCATAGCTTTATTTCGGGAGGAAGTGTAGCCATTAAAGTCAATGATGACATTTGTAAATACTTTCAGACCAAAAAGGGGCTGAGACAAGGTGACCCGCTATCGCCAATGCTATTTAATATAATGGCTGATATGCTGGCAATTATGATTGAACGTGCAAAGGCTGATGGCCAAATTGAAGGAGTGATACCACATCCTGTGGATGGTGGCTTATCCATTCTTCAATACGCCGATGATACAATTCTGTTTATGGAACATGACATTGAGAAAGCTCGAAATCTAAAGTTAATTCTGTACGCGTTCGAGCAATTATCGGGTCTAAAAATAAACTTCTATAAAAGTGAATTGTTTTGCTTTGGTGAGGCCCAAGAAAATGCCTCATTGTACGCCGATTTATTCGGCTGCGGACAAGGCCAGTTTCCTATCAACTATTTGGGTATTCCGATACACTATCGGAGACTTACAAATGCTGAATGGAAAGTGGTAGAGGAGAGACTTCAAATACGTTTGAATAGCTGGAAAGGCAAACTATTATCCGTGGGAGGAAGATTAGTTCTCATAAACTCAGTACTAACTAACATGGTACTTTATATGATTTCTTTCTTCCAACTTCCAAAAGGAGTCTTAAAACGATTGGATTACTTCCGATCAAGATTCTTTTGCCAATGTGATAGTGAGAAACAAAAATATCGACTGACTAAGTGGAGTGTGGTTTGCTGTCCCAAAGACCAAGGAGGACTTGGTGTTCATGACCTTGAGGTCAAGAATAGAACCCTTCTTGGTAAATGGATCTTCAATCTTCTTTCTGAAGATGGAGTTTGGCAAACCCTCCTTAGGAGAAAGTATGTGGGATCTCAAGCGTTATCTCAGGTTATTTGGAAACCTGGTGATTCCTACTTCTGGGCGGGTCTTATGGCCACGAAGAAGTTCTTCTTCCCGCATTGATCTTTCTCTATTAAGGATGGTTTCTCTATTAAGGATGGTTCGGAAATTAGGTTCTGGGAGGATACCTGGCTAGGCCAAACCACGCTCCGAGAACAATATCCGGCCTTGTACAATATTGTGCGAAACAAAAACGATACGCTCGCTAAAGTGATGGGAACTTCCCCACCGAGTGTTTCGTTCAGAAGAAGTTTATTTGGTCCTCGGCAAGCATCTTGGAATGCTCTGCTATTGCGGCTCGACTTGATCCAGCTGACACAAGGTCCGGATAAATTTAAATGGAATCTCAACAAGAATGGTATATTCTCGGTGGATTCTATGTACAAGGCGTTAATCATTCCTGATGTCCCAGTTGATAATAATAAGAAAAATTGGAAGATGAAGATACCGCTAAAAACTAAAGTGTTTGCATGGTATCTTCGTCGAGGGGCAATTCTTACAAAATATAACCTTGCCAAACACAATTGGCATGGGAGTAAAAAGTGTGTCTTTTGTCATCATGATGAGACAATTAAGCATTTATTCTTCCAGTGCGAATTTGCTAGATCTATATGGTCAGCCATCCAGATAGGTTCTACCTTATTCCCTCCACGTAGCGTTGCGAATATATTCGGCAATTGGCTAAACGGTGTGGACTATAGGTTTAAACTTCTTATTAGTGTGTCTTTTTTTGGTTAGAAGAAACAGAGCTCCTCGCTCTCGCGATAGCGCCGCACGCGTGAGCCCCTCGCCGCCGGTCACTCCGGCCTCGGCGGCCACTTTCTCGCCGGCTTCCGCTCGGGGGTCGTCGCCCACCTCCGCTCCGCTGTGTGTGTGTTGCTCTCCCTTCCCCATGGCGTCTGCTGAGGCTTCCCCCGCTGGATCTCGGGGATCCACATCGAGCTCTCCGTCAAGCCCGGAGTCAGTGTCCTCCGCGAGGCCGGTCGTGTCGGGACTGGGGATCTCGTCGGACGCTGGTTCCTCTGCTTCTCAGGGCGGCGGAGACGTGTCTGCGCATGGTGCGCCTGCGCCGCCGGTTCTCGACCCGGTGCAGCCTGATGGACGTGTGCAGGACCGTCTGGTCTGGAACAAGCCCAAGCCGTCCCGTAAAGCTCTGTGGAGAAGACGCAAGCAGATGCAGAAGCAGAGGGCGACGAGGCAGACCACCCCTCCGCGTCCTGTCTCGCCGGTCATGGCCGGAGCTTGCTTCAAGTGTCTCAAAAAAGGTCACTTTAAGAGAGATTGCCACAACAAGATGGTGTGTATTCGTTGCTGGGAGGAAGGTCATGGTTCCGGCGGCTGCAAGAGGCCGCGGAGCCCGGAGTCGGAGGAAGAACTGCGCCGCAAAGCTCTGGCCGTGGTTGCCAGCCGGGCACGCCAACGCGTGGGGGGGCTCGCCGTCTCAGCCTGGCGCCCGTGGTCAGGGTGCGCCTGCTGCTTCGCAGCCTGGTGCGCCGGATCTGAGGCCGCCTGCTGAACGTCGAACTCCGCCGCCGCCGCCGCCGCCAAATAGCACGGGTCCAAGAGTGGTGTGGCCGGCGCTCCAGGACGGGGCCTGCTCCCACGACACGCCTTTGTCAGCGCCCTGCATCATCCCTAGGAGCGCCGTCATGGATGAGCTGGAACGCAAGCTGCGACACGCCATGGTGGTGTATGTGGGCGGCGCTCGCCCGAGCGTGTCTTGTCAGCAGGTGGAAGATGCCCTGGTTCTCACAGCAGGGGTTCCTCGGGGAACCTTCTCAGTGCACCTGTTCAAACCGGAGGACTTCTTGGTTGTGTTCGCCTCAAGGGAGCACCGAGACCTGGTCTCGTCGCGGCCGTCCGTCGATCATGATAACTTCAAGCTGTTCTTCAGGCCGTGGACTAGGCTTGCTCAAGCTGAGCGCCGCGTTGCGCGCACGAGGGTACTGCTGGCGATCGAAGGCATCCCACCCCATGCTTGGGAGCGTGCTACGGTCGAACACCTGCTAGGCACTTCGTGTGTCATGGACCGGATCGTGCCGGAGACGGCAAACAGGGTGGACTTGGGCACGTTCAGGGCGACGGGATGGACGTGCAACGCCGACACCATCCCGCCAGAGCGCGAGCTGTGGATCCCGGAGCCGCTGAACTTCGACATGGAGAACGCCCATCCACGTCCTCTCGGCCGTGACATCGAGCGAGGCCTGCTGAGATATCGAGCGCTCATTCACGTCGCTCGGATTGAGGAGTACATTGTGCTGGATGACCCCGGCATGGGTCCGAGCTCATCGGGAAGCGGCCAAAGTGGGCTGCCGGATCCGGGAAGTTTTGGCGGCGAAGGCGGCTACTGGACTACGCGCAACATTCAGTGGACGGCGGGGGTGCCGGATCAGCGTGGTGGCTCGCAGACGTCTGGCACGGGGGCTGACCACTGGCAGCGTCGCCGTGGAGGCTCGCCGCCGGTGAACTCCGCGCCTCTCGGGGACTGGCAGATGCCGCCAATAGCCGACCCACTCTGCGTGCCGGTCTCTGACAGGGTGGGTCCGGATAGGGTGGCCAGCCCGAGGCGACCAGTTCAAAAGGAGGCCCCTGTGGTTGGTGGGGTTGCTGCGCTCGGAGGTGTTGATCCCGATTTGGATACGACGACAAACGTGCAGCTGGGCTCCGAGCCAATTGTTGCTGTGTTTGGGGCGGTGGCGACCAGTGAGGAAGTTCCTGCCTCCTTGGTCAACAAAGGGGAGGGTGACACGCAGAAGGAGGTCTGCTGCCCCCTGTCTGTGCAAGCTAAACAGAAAGAGGCGCAGGCTGTTTCCTCAAATGCAGCGGTAGGGTGCATAGAGCCAGCGCTGCCCGCTGGCACTAGTCAAAAGGAGGGTACGACTGAGTTGGATGTCGACAAGGCGGAAAACAGGAGCACGGTCCCAGTGGCTACCCACGATGCGCCAGCCAGTACATCTGCTGATCAGGCGAGTTCAAATGTGGTGCCCTGTGAGAGCGGGAATGATTACTTCCAGGTCACACTCTCCACAGGCCAGTCGGTGGCGAGGCCAATCAGGCCCAGCATGATGTTGATGGGCCACGGCAGCTAAGCCCGACGGGGTTGAGGCCGGAGCTGGTGATTGATTTTGAAGGCTCTTACGCTGGTCCAAACAGTGACATGCAGATCAGGGAGGAAGAGGATGGCGGTGTAGTAACGCAGCCGCAGGACATGGCGGCGATTGCTCGCATCAAATCTTTCTGTGCTCGCGTTCTGAAAACCTTGGCGCCTCCACTGCTGAAGGAGCTGGAAAGCTCTGCCCGCCTACGAGCCGAGTCTGAACACTGCACGCCGAGAAGGACCCTTCGTAGCGCTACTGCCACAGCCACCTCGGTTCCCACCGCGGTCAAGGGTAAGGTGCCGAAGAAGACCTCTGCGTCGGATATGGTTCTTCTGAAGGCTCTAGGTATCTCAACCTGTGAGTTCACGGTGGATGAAGCTAGCCTCCAGGAGGTCAGGGGCGTTTTCGACTCGCCACTGAAAGAGCAACAGCTTCGGGCGATAGCTGCCGTCTTTGGCAAAACGGTGCCGTCGAGTTTCGAGGATGCGCACTCAGTGGTGGTGACGGCGGCTTGAGTGATCAGGCCCGTAGGTGTTCTAACTAGCTATCTTATGGATTTAAACCCTGAGATGGTAAGCTGGAACCTTCGTGGGATCAACGACCCCGCGAAGCGTGATTTGGCGAGGGAGTTTTTAGACACAATGAACATTAACATCGTCTGTCTTCTGGAAACTAAAATGGCTGTAATCGATGATTTTGTGGTGGCGCAATGCCTTGGGCCAAGATTTGGCGCTTACGTCTACTTGCCGGCTGTGCAAACTAGAGGGGGGATTTTGCTAGCCTGGGATGCTACCGTGCTAGACATTTCCAATGTCAGCATGGATACGCATGCAATCACAGGCGAGGTCTGCACCCGCGACCAGAAAAGGTGGTGGGTTACTGCTGTGTATGGTCCGCAGCGTATGGAGGAGAAGGAGCGTTTCCTGCAAGAACTAGTGGAAAGGCGCACACTTTGCGCTGGACCGTGGCTGCTGATTGGCGATTTTAACATGATCCTGCATGCCTCGGAGAAGAATAATGGAAACTTGAATAGGAGGGCGATGACCTGCTTTCGCAATTTTGTTAACAACACGGAATTAAAGGACCTATATATGCACGGGAGGCTTTTCACCTGGAGCAACGAAAGGGCCTCGCCAACGATGACTAGGATTGATCGTGCGTTGGCTTCGGTTGAGTGGGATCTTGATAATCCAGACTGCATGCTCCAGGCGATCTCTTCCTCGATCTCTGACCATGCCCCGTTATTGCTGTCGTTAAATGCAGCGCATCGGCCCGTCAAGAGGTTCAGGTTCGAGATGTTCTGGTTAAAACTTGATGGATTCATGGATGCGGTCCGGGAGGGATGGGCGTGTGATCCGATGATTGTGGATCCCTTTAAACGGTTGGACTCCTTGTTCAGAAACACTGCAGCTTATTTGCAGTCTTGGGCCCAAAAGCGTGTGGGCAATGTTAAAATTCAGCTTGCCGTCGCCCATGCAGTAATCTTGAGGTTCGATGAGGCCCAAGACAGGCGAGTGTTGACTCCTGGTGAGGCCTGGCTTAGAAAGGCCCTGAAGCTGCACGTCTTGACCTTGGCGTCCCTGGAGAGGACCATCGCCAGGCAGAGGTCTCGTATGAGATGGTTACGCGACGGTGATGCTAACACAAAACTGTTCCATTCGGTGGCAAATGGCAGGAGAATCAAGAATTTCATCCCAGCTATTAAATCAGGAGAGGAGTTGATCACGGATCAGAAGCGGAAAGAGGAGTGCTTTTTCCATGCCTACAGCGAGATCCTGGGAAATATTCAGAACCGTAGCCACACGCTGAACCTGGATAACGTGGACATCCCTACACATGAGCTGCAGGATCTGGATAGAATCTTTACCGAGGAGGAAGTGTGGGACACCATCAAGGAGTTGCCGGCGGATCGGGCGCCGGGACCTGATGGTTTTGGTGGCGCATTCTATCAGTTGGCTTGGCCGATCATAAAAAATGACATCATGGCGGCTCTGATGAAACTGTATGTCTGCGATGACAGAGGTTTTGGGAAATTAAACCGAGCGATCATTACCCTAATTCCCAAGAGACCTGATGCTTTGGAAGTGGAGACTTCAGACCAATTAGCTTGGTCCATAGTTTTGCCAAGTTATTTTCTAAAATCTTGGCAAATAGGCTTAGGCCGAGGATGGCTGAGCTGATAAGTCCCAACCAGTCAGCGTTCATAAAAGGAAGAAGCCTACACGATAACTTCATTCTGGTCAGGCAGGTTGCGAGGAAGATCAATGCAAGGAGGCAGTCAGGAGTTTTGCTGAAGCTTGATATTTCACGGGCGTTTGACACTGTCTCGTGGGCATTCCTGATGGAGGTGCTGCGCAAACTTGGATTCAGCGAGGTTTGGATCCGCTGGACAGCTTCGCTGCTGTACACAGCCAGCACCAAGGTGCTGGTTAATGGTGTGCCTGGTAAGCGAATTCAGTACGGCCGGGGACTCCGACAGGGTGATCCAAGTTCGCCACTGTTTTTTGTCATGGTCATGGAGGTGATGACGGCGCTCGTCTCTACTGCGGTTCGAGAGGAACTTCTCTGTCCAATTGCTGCGATCAGCCCAATGCAGCGAGTGTCCATCTTCGCGGATGATGTTGTTCTTTTTGTCAAACCTTTTGCTGCGGATCTGCATGCAATCCGACAGATTCTGAACTTATTTGCGGAAGCATCAGGGCTTAGAGTCAACTATACCAAATCCACCGCAACCTTGATTCGTAGCAGTGCAAGAGAAGAGGGACGAGTCAGAAATATTCTCGGGTGCAAGATTGAGGTGTTCCCCATCAAGTATCTTGGGCTCCAATTGGCGTTGCGGCCACTTACAAAATCTGAGTGGCAGCCGGTCCTGGATGCGGCGCTCAAGCTCATCCCCGCTTGGCAAAGAGGATGGATCACTAAGGAGGGAAGGTTAATCCTAATCAAGGCGGTAATCGCGGCGAGGCCAGTTCATCACTTGTTGATCGCCGAGGCGCCGGCGTGGTTGCTGGAAGAAATTGACAGATGGCTGCGGGCCTTTTTTTGGGCAGGGAAGAATCGCATCAATGGAGGACAGTGCCTAGTGTCGTGGGAGCAAGTTTGCAAGCCAGTGCACTTTGGTGGTCTTGGCGTCAAGAACCTAAAGCTGCAGGGTTTGGCGCTCAGAGCTCGCTGGGCATGGCTGGGGAAGACGGACCCCTCCAGGCCATGGCAGGGACTACCCATGCTGAAGGATGATGGCGCTGTCAGAGTATTCAGAAGTCTCACCCGTGTGGAGGTCGGGAGGGGTGATAGGATCCTTTTTTGGTTAGATCGCTGGATTGAGGGGGAAACGGTCGAACAGATTGCACCGCTGGTCTGGAAGATTGCAAGCACAAGGCGTAAAAACAGCAGAACTGTGCACGAGGCTCTTCAGGAGAACGCTTGGGTTCAGGATTTGCAGGGGAGTTGTGCACCGAGGGAGTGCAACAATGCGTTCGGCTGTGGATGCGGGTGGGCAGCGTTCTCCGGGACGCAATGGCTCAAGACAGATTCATCTGGCCCTGGACTAACAACAAAGTCTACTCGGCTAGTTCCACCTACGAGATGCTTTGCCACGGTAACACAAGATTCGCCACTGCTCACTGCATCTGGAAATCGCGGGCGCCTCTTAAGTGTAAAGTGTTCTGCTGGTTGGCAGTTCAGCATCGCGTCTGGACATCGGATCGTCGCCTGAAGCATGGACTCCAGGACGAGCTGAGCGACTGTTTCACATGTCTTCAGGAGACCGACACAATTGAACACGTCCTGGTGCAATGTGTCTATGCTAGGGAGGTCTGGTACCGATGCATGCGTGCTGCGGGTGTGCAGGTCGAGACGCCGGAGCAGGATGATGGCTTTCAGAGCTGGTGGCTAGAAGCTAGAAAACCTTTCGACAAGAGCAATAAGAGGAGCTTTGACACTTTTGTCGTGCTGATCGCCTGGAGTCTTTGGAAACAAAGAAACGCGAGGCTTTTTAATAATGTAAGCCAGCAATTCACGGTGACTGTGCTGGTTGACAGAATTGTTGATGAATTCAAACTCTGGAATCAAGCTAGGGCGGGAGGGAGAGAAAATGTGACGCGAGAGTAGGCTTAGCCTTGGGCGTGTGGTGTTGAGTGCCTGTCGCTACTCGTTAAGCTAGCGGTGGTTTGTAAACTCATATTATTCTTCTTCTATAAAACTTAAGTACGCTTTTGGCGTACTCTCTAAAAAAAAAACTTCTTATTAGGGTGGGAGCGATTGCCGTTATATGGTTGCTATGGCTAAGTAAAAATGACAAGGTTTTTAATGATAAAAATATTTCTGCTATGCAGGTTATCTACCGGTGCACGGCTACGCTACGATCATGGTCATCCCTTCAGCGTGTGGAGCACCTCGACCTGTTTTTGGAGGTGTCCTCTCGGTTGGAGGCTGCAGCGCGGGAGTTCTTTACCCAGCATGGGTGGCAGCATAATTTCCGGATTGGCCCTCCACCACCACTGTCTTAGGTGTCTCTACAATTTCTCATTCTGATATGTAATTCACCTTTTATTTTTATTGTTGTTTCAAGACTTGAGAACTTGGTAACGCTGTGTGCATCCTAGCTATGTAGAGGCCGGGTGAAATACTTAAAACTCTTTAAGTAATAAATATCCCTTTATCGAAAAAAATGTACTGCTACCACAGTATGTAGTACTATATCATAAGTGGAAAATTCTGGCCATGCGGTACTAGAAAAGTTTCTCTGAAAATACTTCAGCACTGTTCTTAGAGTATTTCCAATCGGACTTGGCAAATTCTGACTTCTATATGTCTGCGGATACGTTCGGACATGTCCGTGGACATAGCCTGGATATCCCCCAAATGTGTATCTTTCCCGTCGCAACTCTCAAATCATACACCTCAAAACCATATTACACATGCAACGTAGATCATATAGATAGATTAAACGTACATAGTTCGACGGATACAAATTTAGACGGACAAAGTTCGGACGTAGAAACTTGCGGACAAGGCAAAATAATCATAAACGGAGGATGTCAAGCTGGGTAGACCGGAGCTTCACTTCGGGGTATCGGGCCGTACTCCAGCTCGGCAAATGCAGCGGCCGCCGCTTCGCGTTGCCTCAGCCTAGCTCGACGTGCCATCAAACCCTCGCTCTCCGCTTGTCGCGCCTTGGCTTGTTGGCCCTCTTCTCAGGCTCCAGCATGTAGTCCGTTATCTGAAGATTCTTCAATATGTCCCAACAATGATTCAGCCGCCATGGCATCCCTCCCGATAGTTGATTGTACATGCGAATGGCATATCCTCCATCTAGCAAATAGAAGAGCCACCCAACATATGGAATAATGAACTGGAACAACAAAATGAAGCAAACATAACTTACATTGCCCACTTCGGCATAGCATCCAGCAAACTTGTTAATGGAGGCTTGTATGCATGACCATCTATGGCGGAGAGATAGGTCTGTATGCCTATTAACATCCGGGTTTTCAGTAAAAATTTGATGTATCCTCCCCAAAGTTCATTCTCATGAGAGGAGTAGGAAATCCCTCTTGTGCTCTACGGATCCGGCATTAAACCAACAAGCATCACAACTAAACCATCGAACTACGAAGATCCTACAATGGTAAGGAGATGCAGAGGGCCAAACCTCTGGAGGAGCGAACAATGGGGCTTCTCCGGTGCCGAAGTTGGCGCTGCATTTACCCTTGCTAGCCGGCGGCACAGCTAGCTTTTCCTCCAGCGAGCGGCGGCGGGCCGTGACCTCCTCCGCGTCCGGCACCTGGCTAGAAACCTCCTCCTTCACCCCCAGAAGCCCATCCCAGTACATCTAAACCCCGGACAATCCAGATCCGCTGTCAAATTCGGCCATGGTTGAGCCTAGGGGAGTGGAGAGGAGTGGGAGGAGACTGCAGTGGAAGGGGATCAGGGGAGAGTGAGGTAGGGTTTGATCCAGGGTGAAAACAGAGTGGAATATATGTGGGCTTGGTCCGACATGGCGGACTGTCCGGACCGCCCCAAATCCACCTCACATATGAGTTTAGTTTTAGAGTTGCCAGACAACATGAATGGTTGGGCTGACCACGGGAGAGGCGGTTGGGTGCACGTTTTCTGTGTGGACCAACGGCAAACATGCCAGCACGAATTCCACTCCATCCATGGAGCGGTGGAGGTACACGACCCGCACGGCGAAGGTACAGCGTTGCCCTGGGTCCGGTAAGTCCGTCATTTAACATTGCAGATTTGAAGCCATACTTGGGAGAGGATGATCACATTGCGTCGAGGACGACTTCATTTCAAGAAGGGGAGGATGATGAGGACATCCCACATGTTGATACAACCGTTGCACCTACAACCACAATACAAGGACCTCTCACACGAGCTCGTGCACGGCAACTTAATTATCAGGTACTTTCGTTTCTTGGAATCAATCCTCACATACATGAACATATGATGCTGCCTAAATCGGATGTGTTTGTCACACTTAGGAATGATGGCCCTAGCATGGATGAGAGGGACAAACAATGGAGCCGGACCACGCATGGAGAGGATGGCAGCAAGCATGGGAGGATTGAAGATGACGCCACAACTGGAGATTTCAGAACATTGAAGCCACCATAATAAGAGGAGAAGACTTGGACGAAATATAGAGTTTTCCACTTCATAATTTCGTCCATATATTCATATGGTGCTGCGTCACCTTTTAGTTATGGGCCAGGCCCATGTAATTTCATCCAAATTAAGTGCGTGAACAATTAGAGTCCGTATAAGTGGAAGGAAACCGACTTAGGGTGGAATTCGACCTCCTTTTCCAAGGCTGGCCGAATCCCCCTCTGTCCCTCCATATATACCCCGTTAGGTCGTCGTTTAGACTCGGATTTTGTTTAGTTTAAGACTTAGCCATTGCTATTCTTCGCCATAGACAACAGTGTCGGTTCAGACCTCTTGTACTACGCACTTGCAGAATCCCAACTATAAAGCTTTCATCTTTTATCCGCAATATCTTGATTGCATCTATAATTCTTGCTAGTTCTTCGATTGCTTGCAGGAATTGATCTTCGGATCAGGTTGATCTAGCCCCGGCGAGATCAATAGCCTCGGAAGTTGGTGTAGCGATTGCTAAGGCGCAACGTCCCGCACGTTTGTAGTCGGATCGTCAACGTCGACCTCCACCCAAATCGAGAGTTATCCATCTCATCGAAAGATCGGGCACCTTTACCCTATCAAGTGGTATCAGATTTCAGGTTTCTCGGTGAGATCTTACAGTTTTCCTAGTGTAGATTGCATCTGTCTGTCCTACAGTCCTCGAAAAAGCCAAAAATATTAGGGTAGATCTTTTCCCAGAAACAATTCGAGCCTTTGCATCTTTTCTTTTCAGTTTTTGCATTGTTGAGTTTGTGTCTGCATCGTCGTGTCGAGTGCTGGTCGTAGCGTCTTGATCTTTAGAGTTTCGAGTTCTGTTCATATTCGTCTTGCCGCTGCCGCCGCACCGCCACCACCAAACCCTAGCCGCCCACCATCTATTCCGCATCGCCCCAAAACCCCGAACCACCACCACCATCCATCTACGGTACCACCGCCACCATCTATTCCGCATCGCCCCAAAACCCCGAACCATCCATCTATACCGCCGCCACACCCATCCATCTCTCCTCCCCACTTGGGTTAGGGTTTCTTCTCCGTTCTGTTTCTTAAAAAAGTCAAAAAAAAGTCAATCCGCATCCAAGTCGGGTTGACCACGATTTCTACTAGTCCAGTCCGAATTGGTCAGTTTTGGACAGCAAACTTTGACCGGCCATAACTTTTGCATACGAACTCCGTTTTCGACGTTCGACCACTCAAAATTTTCAGCGGAAAAAGATCTGTCCAACCCCAACCACTACGTCGTTGTTTCCCAAAAAATCTCTCAGAATTGCCAAAAGAGTTCGGAAGGTCGAGTTTTTGGCCTTTAGTAAAATAGTCGGAAATTTTCTGCGATCTTCACTTATATCTTGCTGTTGAGCTATCATTTTGTGCTTGTTGTTGCCGCGCCTTGACTCGTTGGTGTTCTAGGCTCGCGCTCTAGTTGGGTCTAGCCTACGGCCAGCACGGTACCGTCGTTGAGCATTTATTCAACTTGTTGCACTGCTGTTTTGAATTGTTGCTACAGATATTACAGCCTCCTACAGCTCCACATATTCCTACACCGTGCGTTGACACCACCTGGTAATCGCTATTCTCAATCTTCTTGACGTTTGGTCCCCTCGGTTGCTAGGCACCACCTGCTGCAGGGTAAGAACGAGTAAGAATATTGGTTTGCTTGCTTGATAGCGCGTTGATTCCACCACTTTCCTGTCACCCATACACCATATTTCTGTGCTTTTGAAGTACTAACCATGTCAGGTTCTCCGACGGCTGCCGACCTGGATAAGATGACCAACGCGGAGCTCCACGCCACTTCACGAGCATTGTCAGCGACCATATGCAAGACGTGGATAAACGTTTTGGTGAAACCATGGAGAAGATCGAGGGCCTCGACGTCTTTCACCGCCAAGCTCGACGAAAAGTTTCAAGAGTTGCTGCGCCGCCTTCCACCCCTCCTAGCACGCGGCCGCGCCCAGCGAGTTCCTCTCCCCATGCGCAGACGTCTGCTGCGGGCGCTGCTGCGGCTGCCGATGCGCGCCACGAGGTATGACGGGGAGGACGAATACGAAGGCGAGAACGAGGCAGAGGGTGGGCCTCCAACCGGCACTTGGACGTCCACGCGTCCATCCCCGCAACGCGCGCCTGCCTCCACGGCCGCTGGTACGTGACGATGACCATGTTGCAAAACTGAAGTTGCATGTTCCACCTTTTGATGGTCGTTATAATCCTGATGCGTACCTTTCTTGGGAATTAGAATTAGAACAACGTTTTTCATGCTTAGATTATCCTGAGGAGAGACGTGTTACGGCTGCTACTTGTGAGTTCACTAGTTTTGCTTCCATATGGTGGTCTGAATATTGTCGTTTGCATCATGATAATCCACCTACTACTTGGACTGATCTGAAACGTGCTATGCGTACTCGCTTTGTTCCTCCATACTATCAACGTGATTTGCTAAAGAAATTAACTAGACTTGAACAAGGTAAAAATTCGGTAGAAGAATACTATCAGGAATTACAAACTGGCATGATTCGTTGTGGTATCGTAGAGGATACGGAAGCTTTACTTGCTAGATTTTTTGGTGGGTTAAATAAAGAGATTCAAACGATTCTGGAATATAAGGAATATACAACTATCACTCGTTTGTTTCATCTTGCTTGCAAAGCTGAATGTGAAGTGCAGGATCGGAGAGCGGCGACACGATCTAATTTTTCTGCAGGGCGTTCTACTTCATGGACACCACGAACGCCGTCTACGTCGCCCCGGACTGCTGCTCCGACTCCTTCCACGGCCACCCCCACACGGTCTACATCGTCTACATTCCCACCATTGCAGCCAAGCCAAGTACATCCGCTGGACCAGCCACAAGCTCTTCGTCATCCATGGCTTCTACGGGCAAGACCAGCAACATTAAGTGTCGCAAATGCAGCGGGCTTGGTCACTTTGCACGTGAATGCCCCTCCGCTCGTGTGATGATTGCTCTTGACGATGGTGGATACGATTCCGCCAGTGATTATGATGAAACAACATTGGCTCTAATCGCACATGATGAGCAATCTGCGGCAACCAACACGGAGCAAGATCCGCAATACATGGCTGCGGAACATGCGGAGCGGTACCCGACCTTAATTGCGCATCGCGCTTTGAGTGCACAAGTGACAAAAGCCGAACCAAGTCAGCGCAATAATCTGTTTCATACCAAGGGCGTTGTCAAAGATCGTTGTGTTCGCATTATTATTGATGGAGGGAGCTGCAACAATTTGGCGAGTGTGGAGATGGTTGAGAAGCTTTCTCTCTCGACACGACCTCATCCTCGTCCATATTACATTCAATGGTTTAACGACAGCGGCAAAGTTAAGGTAACACGTACCGTGCGTGTGCATTTTACTATTGCTGCATATTCTGATTATGTTGAATGTGATGTTGTCCCTATGCAAGCATGTGCGCTTTTACTTGGTAGACCATGGCAATATGATACGAATTCTGTCCATCATGGTAGCACAAATCAATATTCTCTTGTTCATAATGATAAGCCAATTGTGTTACTTCCTATGTCTCCTGAAAATATTTTAAAAGATGATCTTGCTAGAGCTAGTAGAGCACATAATGAGGAGAAAAAACTGAGTGAAAATCAGATTGTTGCTAAAGAATTGATGCCTCTAAAAGTACTTCCAAATCTGATCCGAAACATGCTAATGAAATTCGTTTGAAAAGTAATTGCATGCTTGCTAGCAAATCTGATATTTCTGAAATTGATGCGAGTACTACTACATGCTATGCTCTTATTTGCAAAGAGGTGCTGTTTTCTTTTGAGGACATGCCTCCTTCTTTGCCACCTGCGGTTGCTAACATTTTGCAGGAGTTCGTGGACGTTTTTCCACAAGATGTACCTCCTGGATTGCCACCTATTCGCGGAATCGAGCATCAAATTGACTTAATTCCTGGAGCATCACTACCCAACCGTGCGCCTTATCGTACCAACCCGGAGGAGACCAAGGAGATTCAGCGCCAAATCCAAGTACTACTCGACAAAGGTCATATTCGTGAATCCCTTAGCCCATGTGCTGTACCTATTATTTTGGTCCTAAGAAAGATGGTTCATCGCGCATGTGTACTGATTGTAGAGCTATCAATCATATTACTATTCGTTATCGTCATCCTATACCGCGTTTAGATGATATGCTTGATGAATTGAGTGGCTCTACCATGTTCTCTAAAGTTGATTTGCGTAGTGGTTATCACCAAATTCGTATGAAATTAGGGGATGAATGGAAAACAGCGTTTAAAACTAAGTTCGGTTTATATGAGTGGTTAGTAATGCCTTTTGGTCTAACTAATGCGCCCAGCACATTCATGCGTTTAATGAACGAAGTTTTGCGTAGTTTTATTGGACGTTTTGTGGTAGTTTACTTTGATGATATCCTCATATATAGCACATCTTTAGAGGAACATTTGGATCATTTGCGTGCTGTTTTTACTGCTTTGCGCAATGCACGCTTGTTTGGAAATATTGAGAAGTGCACCTTTTGCACGGATCGAGTTGCTTTTCTTGGCTTTGTTGTTACAGCACAGGGTATTGAAGTTGACCCAGCCAAGATTGAGGCAATTTGAGTTGGCCGCAACCTACAACGGTCACACAAGTGCGGAGTTTTCTTGGACTCGCAGGGTTTTATAGGCGCTTTGTGAAAGATTTTGGATCCATTGCAGCGCCGCTGAATGAGCTTACAAAGAAAGATGTTCCCTTTGTTTGGGGAGATGCACAACACGAGGCTTTCATGTTACTAAAGGACAGGTTAACTCATGCTCCTTTATTGCAACTTCCTGATTTCAATAAGACTTTTGAACTTGAATGTGATGCTAGTGGTATTGGTTTGGGAGGTGTGTTATTACAAGAGGGTAAACCTGTTGCATATTTTAGTGAAAAACTGAGTGGGCCAAGTCTGAATTATTCTACTTATGATAAAGAATTATATGCGCTGGTTCGTACATTAGAAACTTGGCAACATTATTTATGGCCCAAAGAATTTGTTATACATTCTGATCATGAATCTTTGAAGCACATTCGTAGTCAAGCTAAATTGAATAAGCGTCATGCAAAGTGGGTTGAATTTATTGAATCTTTTCCTTATGTTATCAAACACAAAAAGGGTAAAGATAATGTTATTGCTGATGCTTTGTCACGCCGTTATACCATGCTCTCTCAGCTTGATTTCAAATTTTTGGCTTGGAAACAATTAAGCAACAATATGTGCATGATGCTGAATTTAAAGATGTGTTGCAACATTGTACAGAGGGCAAAACTTGGAACAAATTCGTCCTCAATGATGGATTTGTGTTCCGTGCTAACAAACTATGTATTCCGGATAGCTCTGTTCGTCTTTTGTTGTTGCAGGAGGCGCATGGAGGAGGTTTGATGGGTCACTTTGGAGTAAAGAAGACGGAGGACGTGCTTGCTACACACTTCTTTTGGCCACGGATGCGTAGGGATGTTGAGAGATTCGTTGCTCGCTGCACTACATGTCAAAAAGCTAAGTCACGCCTTAATCCACATGGTTTATATATGCCTCTTCCTGTTCCTAGTGTTCCTTGGGAGGATATTTCGATGGACTTTGTTTTGGGATTGCCTCGTACACAGAAGGGGAGGGATAGTATTTTTGTTGTTGTGGATCGATTTTCTAAGATGGCACATTTTATTCCTTGTCACAAGAGTGATGATGCTGCACATGTTGCTGATTTATTCTTTCGTGAAATTGTTCGTTTGCATGGTGTGCCAAATACTATTGTTTCAGATCGTGATACTAAATTTCTTAGTCATTTTTGGAGATGTTTATGGGCTAAGTTGGGGACTAAATTACTGTTTAGTACTACATGTCATCCCCAAACTGATGGACAAACTGAAGTTGTGAATAGAACATTGTCTACTATGTTGAGGGCTGTTTTAAAAAAGAACTTAAAATTGTGGGAAGAGTGTTTACCTCATATTGAGTTTGCTTATAATCGTTCGCTGCATTCTACCACAAAGATGTGCCCTTTTGAGATTGTTTATGGTTTTGTTCCTCGTGCACCAATTGATTTATTGCCTTTACCATCTTCGGTGCAAAATAATTTAGATGCTTCACAACGTGCTGAATTGATATTGAAATTGCATGCTACTACTAAGGCCAATATAGAACATATGAATGCTAAATTTAAAGTTGCCGGTGATAAGGGAAAAAGCATGTTGTGTTTGATGTTGGAGATCTTGTTTGGTTACATTTGCGCAAAGAGCGTTTTCCTGATTTGCGCAAGTCAAAATTAATGCCACGAGCTGCTGGTCCTTTTAAAGTGTTAGAAAGAATTAATGATAATGCATACAAACTTGAGCTTCCTGCAGATTTTGGTACGGTAAGTCCGTCATTTAACATTGCAGATTTGAAGCCATACTTGGGAGAGGATGATGACATTGCGTCGAGGACGACTTCATTTCAAGAAGGGGAGGATGATGAGGACATCCCACATGTTGATACAACCGTTGCACCTACAACCACAATACAAGGACCTCTCACACGAGCTCGTGCACGGCAACTTAATTATCAGGTACTTTCGTTTCTTGGAATCAATCCTCACATACATGAACATATGATGCTGCCTAAATCGGATGTGTTTGTCACACTTAGGAATGATGGCCCTAGCATGGATGAGAGGGACAAACAATGGAGCCGGATCACGCATGGAGAGGATGGCAGCAAGCGTGGGAGGATTGAAGATGACGCCACAACTGGAGATTTCAGAACATTGAAGCCACCATAATAAGAGGAGAAGACTTGGACGAAATATAGAGTTTTCCACTTCATAATTTCGTCCATATATTCATATGGTGCTGCGTCACCTTTTAGTTATGGGCCAGGCCCATGTATTTCGTCCAAATTAAGTACGTGAACAATTAGAGTCCGTATAAGTGGAAGGAAACCGACTTAGGGTGGAATTCGACCTCCTTTTCCAAGGCTGGCCGAATCCCCCTCTGTCCCTCCATATATACCTCCGTTAGGTCGTCGTTTAGACTCGGATTTTGTTTAGTTTAAGACTTAGCCATTGCTATTCTTCGCCATAGGCAACAGTGTCGGTTCAGACCTCTTGTACTACGCACTTGCAGAATCCCAACTATAAAGCTTTCATCTTTTATCCGCAATATCTTGATTGCATCTATAATTCTTGCTAGTTCTTCGATTGCTTGCAGGAATTGATCTTCGGATCAGGTTGATCTAGCCCCGGCGAGATCAATAGCCTCGGAAGTTGGTGTAGCGATTGCTAAGGCGCAACGTCCCGCACGTTTGTAGTCGGATCGTCAACGTCGACCTCCACCCAAATCGAGAGTTATCCATCTCATCGAAAGATCGGGCACTTTTACCCTATCAAGTTGTTTGGTACTCCCTCCGATCGGAAATGGTTGTCACAGATTTGTCTAAATGTGGATGTATCTACACACTAAAATATGAATAGATACATCCATATCTAGAAAATTTTGTGTCTATCATTTTCGATCGGAGGGAGTACTTAACTTGTCTTGTGAGCAGTGTGTATGGGGCATAGTGCATTCCACGACCTTATGTTAATCAATTTTTTAGGGGGGTGGCTCATGAGTATCTTCAAAGCTTTTAACGTTAGTCGAGCTTTCATAGGCCTGATATCTTGTAGTTTTGTCCCTCGATACAAGGATGATGTCAAAATATGAAGGGAAGATCTAAACACATGTCTTTGAAGAGCCTTTGATTTTATCAACAGAATCTTGTTGATGGTATATTCACTTCGGTTGTTGATGTGCTTACATCTGTAAATTAATAAAGTTTGATTGCTGTTATAAAACAATTCGGTGCATATTTGGTCAACCTATACCAACAAGCAAACCACATGGGATGGAGGGGCGCTAAGACTAATGTACCCGGGGCCACATTTCATGTAAAAGTTATCCGGTTCTTCCTAGTGTATGCTCCCGTCGAGAATGAGAATGTTTTCACTTGAGAATGAGAAAGTTTCAATTATGCTGCAATATTTCAAGTGTTTCAATAACCCAAACTCATAACCAACAGAATGTCAACCTTCAACTTTATGTTAGCCAAATTTCAACTCCAAATTACTCATCTATCAAATCGACATGAGATAGCTTCCAACTGGATGTAATCTGACTATTAAGTCAACATCAGCGTGCTTTCAACCACAATAGCCGACCTAATCCCCCGCCTTCCCCGTGTCATGTTTCATGCACTAGCCAACACAATCAAAAGTCCAAACTGATGGGAAGGGCTAGAGAATTCACATATACTGTAGCACCCCCTCTTACGTGTGACTCAGAGAGGCCAACACATGCATACAAATCTCCGGCGTATGCGCCTCGGCCAATACGTGGATTTAGAGGTATGACTCAAGACGCCTATACGTGGACTCGAAGGTATGATGACTCAAGATGCGTATACGTGGACACAAACATGCTATAAGCAATTTTTTAATAAAGTGTGAAAGTCGGGACTCAAACTCGACGCTGATACCATTTCATGTTTCATGCACTAACCAACGCATCCAAAAGTCTGAACTGATGGAAAGGACTAGTGCAATCCACATATACTGTAACACTCCGCACAATTATACTTTTACTCACGTTTCACTTTGGATTTTTACATGAAACATGCAAATAATATCTAGGCAAACCTCGCTCCATTGCCTTCTCTGGCACCGGTTACGTGTGCAGTGAAGGTGGCCACCGGTGGCGTTAGCGATGAGGAGTGCGTAGTGCAATCCACATATATTGTAACACTCTGCACAAATATACTTTTACTCAAGTTTCACTTTGGATTTTTATATGAAACATGCAAAGAATCATATAATATCTAGGCAAACCTCGCTCCATTGCCTTCTCTGGCACCGGTTACGTGTCCAGTGAAGGTGGCCACTGGTGGCGTTAGCGATGAGGAGAGGCGTCGCTAGCTAGATCGATGGTGGTCAAAGATGTTGCAGACGGCACCTCCCATCGGTGATCAACACGATCATGGAGCAAATAAGCCACTGCCCGACGATAGCGTTGGAGTGATAGCCAGTGCACGGTGGTGCCTCTTGACCAAATGCGTAGCCAGGCCCCAGGCTACAGGGGTCTGGTGCTAATATCCTTCGTTAATTATAGCTATATTGACACTATTTGTCACTGTTGAAGACTGTAGCAGTGTAGTTAGCCCGGGGCGTGACTCCTGGCTGGCTACGCCACTGCTCTCGACCACGGTTTATGCAAGAAGATACAAGTGCACGTAGAGAGAGGGAGGTAAAGAGATAAAGGTGAGAGAGGAAAGATGTAGGGGTGTGAGCCGCGAGTGTGCACTAGTATTTTTTTTCTTGAGATCGTCGACCGTGAAAGCGATATTTTTGAAAGTAATATAGAGAGGTGGTATAGTGGACGGTCAAAGAGGAAATTATCTACTCGAATTTCATATACGAAACTTGACAACTTAATGAGTCTTAAACATAACATGTGAAACTTGACGCAACTTGTAAGAGATGAACACTAGGTTGGTAATAATAAACACAATGTTACTTTCTCAAAAATAGCAGGAAGCAAATCCCAAGAAGCTCGAGAGGGAGTTGATTTGATTTGATTTGATTAAAATACATAGTTTTTTGGTTGTAAATATGCCATAGCCTCCCTTGTGGCTGAATCTTACCCATCACATTTTTATCCATTGGACCAAAAACCATGGGTGCAGCAACTGCAGAGATTTGATCGGTGCAACGGATTCGTTACTGGAAAGTAGGGATGTGTGAAGTGGGATAGTGGGACAAGTGGGTTAGCACAAAAAAACACTTTACATATCCTGCCGAAAAGAGTGCCAAGCCATAAATTGGTTACAAAAAACAATCCTGTCATGTGTTAGCAGTAACAACAAATTGCCGAGCCACTTTTAGAGGTTTTTTTTCATGGTAATACGATTCTCATTAATAAATAAAAGACGAGATACAAAGTACGTATACACTGATCTTATAGATCTGAAAAGATAGGATAAACCTATGTGACAAACCAACGCATATCCATCTTCTTCGGCACCACCGTAGTAGCCACCAAAGAAAAAATAGACAGATCACCTCTTCACCCGAGCTCGACGCGGCTCCATCGCTGATCATCAGCTTTTCGGACCACCAAAATAGTTTGCCATATGACAAACCATTGTCGTTGAAAGAATCAGACCGGGGCAGCACGACCCCGGACACGCCATCGAACTTCAGCACTGGAACCCCCGCACGACGACGTTGGAGTAGGGAACCAGAACCGTCAGTCTCCAACCACGAACCCAACACAAGGTGCACCATCTTCCAGCTGTCACCAGTGCAGACCACCGTCTGCACGTACTCCTGGACGAATCCTCTTTGCTTCACCATGACGCCGGAGACAACGCCGCAGCAACGGGGACAGAACATGAGGAAAAACCCATCTGATGGAGTTGCCGCCGCCGCCTCGCCGACACCATCCATGAACCCTACAGCCACCGATCTAAAAGATCGACAAGCACACAATGCCACCAACTCTGAGACGCCGCCATGAAGGACAACGCCGGTGTGTGAGTAGAGTTGAGGTAGATTTATTTGCCCGGGCGCCGCTCCAACCACCCCAACGACGCACCATGTCAGAACCTTCCTAACCCTAACTACCATTTAAAATTGGGGGTCCCCCTCCCTCCTGCCGCCGGAGCGGCAAGCGGAAGGAGAGGGGCCCAGCTCTTCCGCCGGTGGAGTTTGGTGGAACAAGGGCGTCACCTCCTGGTCGTCTTGAGCGGCGGCTAGGTTAGGGACGATGCGGCCAAAGCAATTAGCCACTTCTAGAGTTTAACCACACATTGGCGAACCAAGTTTTGTATAGTCAAGTCGGGCCGATTAAACACCTCAGGTGTGTTGGAGCAGCAAACCTAGCCCACCAACATCGTTAAAGCCCAATCTACCTAACCCATATCGAAACACATGAACAGAGAAAAACAGTCTAGCTCTAGCATATATTCACATCGCATGAATTATTTTTGCCCTGCGCATGCACGCATCATTACACCGATCAGTAGCATCTGTCGAGTGTTAGTTCTAGAGTGCGGAGTACAACGACAAGAACAACAACTAGAGAATAGAGATGTTCCTAGCTAGCTAAGGAATCTGCATTATTACTCACTCCAGCGTAAGCTAGAAGACGGCTAGGCCTAATGGATTATGTAGCTAGCTAGGTGGCGCATGACGGCGCGACGATGTCTGTAGCAAGCTAGCTAGGGTCCTAAGCACGGGGACGGCGGGCAGAAGAGGCCGCCGCGCGGCGCCCAGAGGTCGGCGAAGGCGTGGAGGATGAGCGGGTGGTGGCGCGGCGAGTTGAGCGAGAGGAAGCCGTGGAGCAGCGCGTTGAGGTCCTCCCACGCGTACATCTCCTTCTCCACCACCATCGCCACCATCGACTCCCGGAAGTCCTCGTACGGCGCCGCTGACTCCACCTCCACCGCCACCGCCGCCGCCTCCTCCTCCTCCTCCCCACGCCCCGCCACCATCATGGCCACGGCGCCCCTCCCGCCGCGGCTCCTCTGCTGCCTCCTGTGCCTCCTCGTCGCCCTTCTCCTCCGCCTCTGGCGCCTCGCCTCCACGTCGCCGTCCTCGAAGAGGGTGTTGGTGGCGTAGGTCGCCGGGCCCCACGAGTCGTCGTCCACGGACGAGACCGTGGTGGCGGTGGTGGCAGTGGCACCCGTGGTGCAGTAGGTGAAGGCGGTGGCGGCGGTCGAGGATGACGACGACGCGTGCGGCGACTTGGGCCTGGTGCTGCTGCTGCCTCGTCCCCGGGCGCGGGACGTCAGCGATGAGTAGAGCGAGCTGAGCAGCCTCGGCGTGCGGCAGTTGCAGCCCACGTCCGCCACCACCGGCGGCTGCCGCGGCAGCAGGAAGCCATCGCCGCCGCGCCGACTACAGCCACCGCGTGTGCCAGACAACAATGGCATGCTGATCGTGGCCTGGTTACGAAACTACTACGACGTGTGAGAGAGCTTGTTCTCGACGCACGAGGTGGTGGCGTATATATCACCGGGCACCGGCCGGGGCTAGCTTGCGGCTTAAAGAGAGCGTGCACGCCATGATCACAGCGAGCAGCTAGTGACATTAGCTGAAAAGAGGCGGTAAATATAGTAAAGATCGTAGGCTAGCTTGCTAGTCAGCTATGGCGTGCATAGGAATCATGGTGGTGCAGTAAAAGTGAATCGATCGTTCGGGCAGTACGTGTTGCAGGTACGTCCATGCATGCACGCACCGTTCGATTCGATGGTTGTTGCGATTTGACGAGTCGAGCGATCATCACGTTTTAATTCAGTTTTTACAGTGGTAAATTCTGGCAGATGTGACGTGCATACGAGGGGACAGTACTAGTACGTGTACGACGGGAAAAGCCGGCTCTGAGTTGACTAACTTCAGCACGCAAGTGAGGACAAGACGCTAGCTGAGCTATTTACTGGCCACTACTCGTACTAGCTCGAGTACTACCTTCAATTCCGAGAGTTCCTCATTTTCTTTTACCGGAAGAAAAATTCATATAGGTACCGTCTAAGTACGGCCGGGACGTGCAACTGATGATCGATGGGTGAATTTGCCCGCCTTTTCATGAGCCATGATGATCCAATGCAGCAGCAGCAACATCGGATTACTCGTTAGCTTTGGTTCTTTCTCGAAGTAAGATTGTCCCACAACTTTCACCAACGATCTCTGTCTAGCCATTCCCTTTCCGTATCTGTCAAGGTACTATCAAAGATCGAAAGAGCTGAATACAATTCACACGCGCACCATGAGCTAATCATTGTGAAAAATGAGGCGACTGGTCAACAGTGCAGTAGTGAGCTGCGAGCTACTCGAGCTGTGTGACACCGTGGGCTAATCGATTCAGGGCGTGATCGAGTCGGTCAAGTGGCAAAGCACACGTTTCAGAGCAATCAAGAATAGTGCATTGCAACGGAAAAAAAGAAGGTGCATCGGCTAGCTAAATCCTTACGGAGTACAAAAATTGGGCGAGTATTACTCAAATAGCAGAATTTTGGTTACAAAGTCCTTTCGAATCCCATTCGACCACGCTGGTCCATTTATCTCAACAAAAATTAGTCTCTGGACTATTAGTACCAATTGAATCTTGCATATATTCCTACCAGACAATACCCTTTCATTTGGCAAATGGTACGGGTACCCTCGTATTATGAAAAAAAACGATGATACACAAGCTTCCAGTTCAGCGATACCATGGCACCACTCTACTCGAGAAAACGTAAACCTGCACCTGGAAGCTAATCAATTTATTTGTCTGTTGCCAAATTTTGATTAGTCACAGGCGAAGCATACCATACGCATAGAACCATCAGCCAAGTTTATTATATTAAGTTCCACGAGAATTTTCCATCCATTTGTCCATGATCCAAAACAGCAAAAGATTCTTGGCACTCATTTGAGTTAATTATCAAGCTGCACCAAACAGATCGATACTTGCAAAAGGCTAGTTCGGTTACTAAATTCCACCATGGAGATTGATTAGGGTTTAACATTGAGACATGGAGTACCTATGCGGACTTGCTTCAAGTAACCCTCCTGTAGTACGATGGAACGTTGCTGAAATGACCACTTAGATATGCACTCACTGTCCCCTGCAAAAAGCAAATACGATTCAATAAATAGATACAATAATGTGATCACACAACAAAAAATATGCAGATTGTTCTTTTTTGCCTGAAGGCCTTCATGGAAAATAACGCCACATTATTTTGGCAACAAAATATAGTACATACATTAATATATACAATGAGGAATTGGGAGTCCATAATATTTACTCTAGGAGCACCTGGGCACCAGGGAGGCCATGGGTATACTACATCATAAACCTACACCATTGACTAGCATTGTTTCATACTACATCATACACCTATACAATTGACTGGTATCATACTGGTTTCCAATAGTATTATCGGCACGACCTAGATTTGAATCTTTACCATTTAAAATTCTCCACCAATTGAGTTCATTCCGTAGCTAAAACAGACTGGCAAAAGCTTTGCCTGCTATATTGATAGAGAATAAGGTTTGACAAGATTACATAGCTAAAACAGACTGACAGAGACCTACTGCCCAGGGACTAATCCTGCCAGACTGACACTAGGGATCAAACTAGCCAGATGCTTAGCGCCAGCGGCACCCCAGGCACGGGCCTCATCTTTAATCTGCAGGAGCAGAATCATAGGCGGGTGATGAGAAAGCGAATGCCTCTTCCACGTCGACTGCTAGACGACACCATCATGTCCTAACATTCGACAACAGAGGCCTGGCCAGGGGGGTCCGGCGGCTGGGGAAGGATTAGATCCGTCCAGGGCTGAATAGAGGCCCAGATGCGCTTGGAAAAACGACACTCAAGAACACGTGGTGAAAGGGCATGGCGCCCCCATGTGTGGTTTTGGTAATTAATGACAATCCCTATGGACTAATGGTTGCATTGAGTTGTACTTGTAAGGTTTGTCCATAGACCATGCTTGAACTCCATATGTTGGATTCAAGGTTGATGCTATGAATATATTGATATAATGAAGTATTTGGCATCAAGATCATCGAGTTGAGCATATTGCAAGTATGTCTTGAAGAAAAGGATTAGTGATCATTCATGGTTTTCCTCAAGACATCATCTATTGAAAAGAGAAGAAAAGATACAAGGTTGATCAAGATATTGTTCAACACACAAAGCTACAGGATGTACCAAGTGGGATCATGTATCTCTTGGTATGGTAAGTAATTGTCCATATAGCTTTGTGAACTAACCCATGATATATGTTGGCATTTCTATGTGTGGTTAGGTATCTTTCTATGGGCTTGCATCAAATGAAGATTTCATATAGCCCATGAAGGATGACGTCAAGTGGTGATCGTCATCAAGGTTGAGAAGCGCAAGTTTAAGAGGAGCATCTCGAAGAAATCCTAGGCTTGAAGCTTGCCACCCATTTAGAGATAATGTTCATGTGAAGATGTGCCTAAGAGAGGCTCTCCCATAGTGGAGTATGGGGGAGCAATGTTTGAGTCTTCACCAAGCGAAGCGCAATTAAGAAAGGTGGTCCACTTGAAGAGATCAAGATCGACGTCATCTAGCTCAAGTGGAATGCGCAAGGCAAAGGTATGATAGGGTTTCTATTTTACCGGTCTCGTGGTACTAGTTGGGAGACCGGGTTATAGGGTAGATACCGTACTATCAAGAGGGGCTCTCGATTGAGCTTTAGCGTATCAGTTGGAGAGAGCTCAAACCTTTGCATACTTGCCTTCATCATCTTTCTTGGTTCTTATTTGGCTTTTCTCTGTGTGGGGTGTTAGAGCTTGTCTTGATCTTCATGACAAGCTTAAGTTCACCGAAACGGATTTCGCATGAAAAACTTGTTGCGTTTTCGGATTTGGAGATTCTGCCGGTTCATTTTTTATAGAGAGGTTTCACCTTTCTACATTTGGTTTTATCCTCCCATATTGGACTATGATGTTTCTCTGCATAATCTTGAAGGGCTCTTCGTTGCGATTCCAACGAGCCCAAGATCATCGAAATCGGAGTCCGGATGAAAAAGTTATTGCAGTTTTCGTTTTGTTGTTTCTGTCAGTTTTCGGTCAACCGGATAATCCGATTAACTTTCGGAATATCCGGTTTGAAATATCCGGTTCACACCAGTAGGTTTCGCGCCCTGGTCAATTTCTGAACCGGATTTTCCGGTCCGAAAAAGACCCGGATTATCCGGTTTTAGCGGATTTTCCGGTCCGAAAATGTCCCGGATTATCCGATTTTTCCTGGCTGTAACGGCTCTATTTCGTGGGGACCTATAAAAGGCCCCTTCTTCCCCAATGAGTCCAGCTTTGCTTGAGCACGAAATTGCCCTCCATTGTTGACCTTCTTGAGCTTTGCTAACTCTCTATCCCTCCATGATTCTTGCCTCCATTTAGTGGAAAAAGAGAGAGGAGATCTAGATCCATTATTCCACCAATCAATCTCTCCTCTAAGTGAGGGGAACCTTGTTGGATCTAGATCTTGGAGGAATTTGGTGTTCCTCTTTGTTCTTCCTCTCTTCTCCCCCCAATAGCATTAGTTGCTTTGGTGGGATTTGAGAGTGAAGGATTTTGAGCACTTCTTGTGTTCTTGCCCATTGCATCGGTTGCATCGGTTTGAGTTCTCCACGGTGATACGTGGAAATCGAAGTTGAGAAGTTTGTTACTCTTGGGTACTTGGGGTGCCCTAGAGCTTGTCCTCTTGGGTACTTGGAGTGCCCTAGACGGTCCTTGTTGACCTCGGAGTTTTGGTGGCTCGTGGGATTGTTGGGAGCCTCCAATTAAGTTGTGGAGACGTGCCCCAACCTTGTGAGTCTTGTGGCTTTGGGAGCCGCGGGATTCCGGTGAGAGCCTCCAATTAAGTTGTGGAGTGTGCCTCATCCTTGTACGGGTTCGGTGACCACCCTCAAGTGTCCCATAGTGGCTCGTGGCACTCTACATTGGTAGAGGCACGAAGGAGATTACGGTGTGCCTTTTGACGGCTATTCGGGGATCACTTTGTGACTCCGCACCGCTCCAACGGAGACGTAGCTTCCATTGGGAAGTGAACTTCGGGATAAATCATCGTCTCCAAGTGGCTCGGTATTTCTATACCCGAGCTTCTTACTTATGCTATTTACTTTGTGATAGCCATCGAGATTGAAGTAATATATCTTACTATCACATATTTGCTTATCTTGTTTAGCATAAGTTGTTGGTGCACATAGGTTAACCTAGCTTGTTTAGGTTTCGTGCTTGATAAATTAAACGCTAGTTTTATTCCGCATTTATTCAAGTCTAAACCGCAAAGAATTTTAAACGCCTATTCACCCCCCCCCCCCCCCCCCCGCGACATCCGTGTCCTTTCACGTGGGCCGCCGTCTCACGGACATGCTTGCAAAGAGCGCATAAATCATTGTGAGGCCAACTACATGTCGCCAGCCTATCAGCCGTCCAGAGTTTGTTTTGCAGGGCGCGCCACACACAAAAATTGCATTTTGGGGGCGACCAAATGGACCAGACGTTCTCGGACATAGCCATCATCGAAGAGCCCAAGAACTGCAGCTTTGTATGCCGAGCTAGATGAATATTGCCCTCCCTCGTTGTATCGCCAAATTATGGAATCAGGCTGGTCCCCAATGGGGAAGTTGTGCAGACAGTCCCAGAGAGTGACAAATTCGGCGATGTGGTCCGCCGAAATTAGCCGCTGAAGATCAATGTCATTTAGACAAGCGTGTAAGGTCAGGGCGTTGCGCACAGTATGGTTTTTCTTCTTGGAGCAGGAGTACATCAGGGGAGCTGAATTCCAAAGGCAGCGCCCATCCATCCATGAGGAGCTCCAGAATTTTGCAGTCTTGCCATCTCCCACAGTGACCTTGGTGGCAGCAAAGAGCTGACGATCAATGTCGTCGCAAGAAAGCTCAGTGCCCACCCAAGGTTTGTTAGGTGCAGTCTAGTCCTTTCAAAGCCATCGCAGCCATAGAGCCCGAGCAAACTTCTCGAGGTTCAGGATTCCAAGACCACCAAGTGGCTTGGGACGAAAAGTGCGGATCTAGTTCACCTTGCACTGACCTCCCGTTGCAGTGTCTTTGGCAAACCAAAGGAAGGCTTGACAATACTTCTCAAAAGACTTGACAATACTTCTCAAAAGACTTGACCATTCCTTTGTTTGGCTTAAGCGCAGTCAGGAAGAAGATAGGCAATGAGGAGAGCACAGACTTGACAAGGGTGAAGCGAGCGGCGGAGTTAAGCAGTTTGCTAATCCAAAAACCCATGCGATTCAGAGCCTTGTCCAGGAGAGGTTGGAAATCAACTTGCCGAAGTCTAGATAAAGATAACGGCAGCCCTAGGTATTTCATCGGAAAGTGAGCTCTTGTGACAGGGAAGTCCGAAAGAATGTTGTACAGGTCCAGGCATTGGACGGGAGCCACTGAGCTCTAAGAAACATTGGTGACCAGACCGGAAACCACCCCAAAAGAGTCCAGCAGAGCATCCAGCACCTCAATATCAATCTTCGATGGCTTGAGGAAAATGGCGGTGCCATCCACGTAGAGGGATATACGGAGAAGCGCAGATCGACCAAGCAAAGGCGAAAGGATTCTCATGTTAGAAGCATGAGCAAGGAGGCGCTGAAGGGGGTCGATGGCGATCGCAAAGAGAAAGGGGGACAACGGATCACTCTGGCAAAGTCCCCCTGCCATGGGAAATTGAAGGTCCCGGGATGCCATTGAGGAGAACCCTGGAAGTAGCTTGGGAGAAGAGCGCCACAAGCCAATTCCGCCAACGAGTAGGAAAGCCAAGTCTCTGGAGAAGATCCAACTGAAAGATATGCTCCACTAGCTATATATCCTCTAAATGACCAGAGTTACTACCTCAAGGAAATCCTAGGAATAGCAATTCAAACTGTACCACCTATGGCCAAACTACCTGACCAGGAAGACACATGTTGCATCGGGGAAAGGTAGTGTAGGAGAATGCTGCAGCTCAGAATTGCCGCACTTAAGCCTGAGTCTTTTTCAGTAGGTGCAGTTGATATATGAAACTTGTTCTGAAAATTTAGAGCAACTTTATGGCAGGAATTAGTTGAGAGGCATTGTTTAGCACTTCACATCGACTAAAATCAATCTCATTTGTACAAAATCGGTCAGTGATAGATTTCTTATTTTTATCAGGATTTAAGTTTTGGTATGTACTTATTAAAAAGATAGTAAATGGAAAATGACAGTTTGCTAGAACGTAGATTTTACATTTCACGTACAACTCACATAATTTTGTTACTGTTGTGCACATGGAGCTTCAGTATGGTCATTCATTAGGAATGACATTTGATAATTCAATTTTTTGTTATGTGTGATTGACAGTTCATGTTGTTCATTGATCATTAGCACTAGCATATATCAAATTCAAAATTCACATTGCACCAGAAGCATTTTATAGAGTTGATATAACAATTTCAGTTATATATCACAGGTTTATATCATAGGCTCAACGCTGATGCAAGTACACACAAAAAAGAATCTTAACTTTCAATAACTATGTTAACTATTCTCAACTCAAGTAACAGAGAACTTATAGATTAACCCAACAATCATAATGGGTTTAAACGACCTTTTGTGGATCAAAGTGATCAAACTAGTAATCCCATTACAAGATGGTTATAAGTTTGTGAGACATGGATTTCTCATTTTCTGTGTTCCTAATATGTGTTAGACTTGATGAAGGTTGGTGATAGGAAGACTACCAAGAAGAATGTCTGCAGATATCTAACTAGAGGGCAGCGCAAGTCACTCTGATAAGTAGAAAAATCTTCTAAATGTTCAAATGATGGGACATATCTTTTACAAAAGCAAGTCCATATTTGTTTCCTGTAATGGCTTAAGCGTTCAACCAACATCTACAGTGCGCAACCTAACCATCTTATCAGCGGAACTCATCAAACCTCAGACCTACAAATTGTGCCAAACATTTCATCGAGCACTTGGAGAGCACCAACATAAGTCCCCCTTGTTCCTCACCAGTCACCACAACCCACTAGAAAGTTAGATCAAACAAGGAAACCGCGGTAACTACTAGCAACCAGCACATCTATGTCGTCCTATAAGGCGAAATTGGTGGAAGGGATGACACTGACCTGATCTTCTTGATGAGGATCTCGCGGAGCTTCTTGCCGAGCTCCTGGGAACGGACGCGCGCCATCAGCGCCTTGTGGGCGAGCACGCGCTTCTCCGAGTTCTTGACGTGGTGCTCCGTCCGGCGCTTGATGAGCCTCTCGATGCCGCTCGACCGCATCTTCCGCTCCATCACCTGGAGCGCGCGCTCCAGGTTGCCGTCCCTCACCTGCACCATGATCCCCCGCGACGACTGCACCTGCCCGTAGGACCCCCTCCCCGCCGCCGCTGCCGTCGGCGGCCAGAGGCCCCGCGCCGTTCGCGCTAGTGCCTGCATCGCTTGTTCCCTCGCGCAGTCGGTGCCCGAACCTGCCACGCATAGCAAAACCAAAATTCAGAGAAAGAGATAGAGGGCAGAGAGCAGAGGAATGGAAGTCCCGCGCGCGTGATGTGCGTCCACCGCCGGCCCCGAGTCCTCAGACCAATGGCGCCCCTCGCCGCACAGGCACAGCGCCCAGCCGCCCAACGCGACCCAGACCCTAGCCGCCGCGCCGCCGGCGCCGCCATAGAGGAGAGGAATGGAAGTACCTGGATCGGGTCGCTCCCGTCGCCTGACTGCCGCCGCCGTGTCAAGATTGAACCAAAAACCGGGCTGAGCTTTAGTGACTTTGAGGTACAACCATCCAAATCTAATCTAACGGGTAGAAAAAAGTGAACATTTTCAACCTAAAATTTCAAATATTTTTTATTCACAAACCATATGTCCACCCATCTCATTATCGATGCCTCGATATTCAGGGCGTTTGCTTTGGATATTCGTTGTCAGTCGATTTCTTATAGTTGTTCAAGTCAAGGTGGTCCGCTAAGTTTGGGACGGTGCACGTACAGCAAAGAAGCTAATGTCCGCTCCTGATCGTTTGGGTGGGGTGCACCCAACGGTCTCCCCCATATCCTCTTCATGCTCGTAGTGGCTGCCTCCAACATAGATCATATCCTCCATGACACTGTCGGTGTCAAAATAGGCCAGGTTGGATTTCCTCGAACACGAGGTGCCAGGGTTGGGGCATGCTTGTCGAGGCCGACCTCGCTCGTGGAGCCTTGTTATGCACCAAGACGTCGCTGGCACTCGGGGTGGCATTGAGGTCAAAGAGATGCGGCACCGGGACGATCGGCACCGGCGTGATCTCCGGCGATGTGTCCCGCGAAACGAGACGAGACGGTGCGCCTATGGGCAACACGACCGGCGATGCCGTCGAGAGAGCGGGCGAGCCGGACCGTGGCGGCATGCCTTTTGTGGACGCCACAGAGCTCGTCGCAGAGGCCACGACGGATTCGGGGAGGAGGTTGGTGCCCGCAAGTGTGGCGTCAAGGGCCTCCCCCTTGAGCAAGAGCGCGACTCAGGCGGCAGCCTGGGTGGCGATGACGTCCACGTTGGCGCGGGCCTGGATGGCGACGCTGAGTTGCGCCTCAACCGCCCGAGTGGAGGCGGCCTCGGCCTCAGACGCGGAGGTTTTGGGGATTGGGAGATGAGGGAGGCAGGCGTTGTGTGGCTATCGACCAGCCCCAGGGCGGACATGAAAGGACAAAAGTCGGACGCGAACGATGTCCGTTTCGCCCCAAACCCTGACCAAATTTGGACCGGATTTGGGGCGAAACGGACATGTCCACCCTCGCATGTCTGTTTGTGGTGAGCCGTTGGGACGTGCCCCATGTCTGCGCGGAAACAAATGGAAATGTTCGGTCCATTTGGGGGGAGACACCTTATCTGTTCTATATCCCATCCGGTTACAATCCTACTCATCAGTGTATGTGACCACACTAGAGGATTTAGTGCAGCGTCAAGTTATGTTTTCTTGAGGAGAGCACTCCTTTCTGGGGTGAAACACCTGTATTGTGATCTCAGGGCCAGTGCTTAGGGGGTAAGCTCTAGGCAGCATCAAGTGCTGACAGCAATCTCTCTAGACAAAAATGCCGAAATCAAGAAAAATGCTTGACCGTGCAAACCATTTGGAGCACTGAAGGAATATTTATTTCTGTTTACAGGTCTTGTCTATGAACAACATACGCCACAAAGAATGGTTGAATCAAAAGGCAAAGCCAGACCACACGCTGCTATAAAACCAAGCGAGTTTTTGAGCAACCTCAGAGCACAAGGAGGCAGCAAACAAACCTGTCGGGGATGTGACCCCGGGTACCCCAAAGTGTTGGTTTAACCGAGGTACTAAAGGAAGTAAAAGCAGGATTTAACGGGTAAAAGATATATAAAAGAAAAAGCAGAGAAGCGTAACCTTGGCCGAATCACCTCATAACTCGGATGGCCGGGTCGTGGAGCCAGCTTCGGTTAGCAGCTCAGCTCCTACTGGACCGAACCTAGCCCCAGCCTCGGATTGGGCCGTCGCTGGGCGAATCTTCTTCTCCTTTATCGACTGGACCGCGTTCACAGCCTCAGATGGGCCACTGCCGGGCTGACCTCTGGTTTGATTCGGTTAAACCAAGTGCAGGAATCCGAATTGGGCCGAGCTTCCCAGGCTACCGTCTCCCAGCGCTGGTGGACCTCGGTTGGGCCGAGGTGAACATCTCCCAGGCTGGACCGGATCACTCCCCAGGCTGGACCGAATCATCTTTAACACAGTTGGGCCAGGCCAAGAGGCCAACGTCGACCGAGGCTTGCGTACCTCAGCTGGACCGGATCATTTCCACCTCGGGCAGGCCGGAGCCTCCTCTGACCCGGACGGGCCAACCTGGCCGTATCTCGGTTAGACCGGCGTTCCTCAGCTCGATCGGGCCAGGTCCCTTCGTTGCCTCGGGCAAGCAGAAGCTGCTGCCTCGGATGGGCCTCTCCCCACCTCGGCTAGACTTAAATTCGGCTGGGCCACTCCCAGACTCGGTTGCTGCCAGTGAATATGGACCGAGGTATTTAGCTCGGACCAGGCCGAGTTAACTAACCTGGCAGGGCTCCAAACTCGGCTGAACACGGATATTTACGCCTCGGCCGTCATCTGAGAATATTGCTAACCGGGTCTCCTCCGCCGATGCCGGGACACCCTTATCCGAATCATCATAAATATCTTCGGGAGAGGATAAGAAGAGGACGTGGAGATTCTCAAGACAATGGCTAGACGACAAAGGAAAGGACGGCATCTCCCGGAGATGCCGGAGACAAGTGCTAGAAGACAAAGGAGTCAACTGTGCTACAGTGCGTGGTGTCTCCTCCTCCACTCATTGTTCCCTGGGTTCCACGTTATAAGGGGCACCAGGGAGAGGGCACGGGGAGACGGGCGAGCACGCACAGCCCTAGGCTCTTTCTTCTTCCTCTTGCTCACTGGAGCCTTCTTCTTCTTCCTCTAGAGAGAAAAGACCTCTTGGAGGCAAATCTAGCTCAGCTCGAGGAGCACTTGTAATCCACCATATACAAAGAGAAGAATACACAAAGTAGGCTAGTGCTGCAGTAGGGGTTTTACCTCCTCACGAGGGCCCCGAAGCAGGGTACATCGGGTGTGCTTTGTGTTCTTGGTTGTTCGTTCTTGTTCTTGCGGTGTTCTTCGTGTGTTCTTCGTGTGCGGTTCCGATGCGCAATCCCTCCCGAATCCACAAGCACCCGTTCGGCCCCAGAATAAGCCACCCCGTGGCATCTGCGTGATTCCCACCACGACAAAACCAAAAATAATCCTCAAATGCTAGTACACAATACAAAGACTCACGTCGACGTGCGACTTGGTTCCTCGTTCATCATCCCTTTAAAGCTTCTAGCCAACCAGATCGCCGTTTCTCTTGGAGAAACCTTAAGCTTCCCAAACGGCTTGAGAACAATAGCAAGTTCCTCCAGCCTGTTGTCTTCCAGCAGGTCTGCAGAAAGCTCCAGGAGCCCCTCGAGAGCCTCGGCCCGCTGCCTAAATGATGTGACATCTAGCATTTCCTTAGCAGGGGATGTCTCTTCCTTGACACCAGTAGATAATCTCACTGTGTCTAAGATGGCTGGTATCTTGCAGGCAGCATTGCCTTCGGAAACACCCGTTTGAGAAGCAACCGAGGAAAAAAGTGTAGCAGGTAGGGTGTTCGGTGAGCATGAGCTGCTTCTTACATCCAGATCTTCTCGTACCACATTCAGAAGTTTGCTGACAGCCATGTTCCGAGTTTCCCCTTGAGCATGTTCTGATATTGGCTGCTCATTGCTAGCATTGAGATGGACGTGCCGAATATTCTGTACGGCATCATCAATAAGTGGATTTAAATGTGAACCTGTTTGTTTCTTCATTAACTGAATAGAACTGGCCCCCCTCTCCAACATTGCATCTTCAACAAAAGAATCAACATATGATGGCGTCGACGTCAGAAGCTCTTGGACAGTAAATTTGTCCTCGCCATTTTGTGAGGTGACAATGTTCTGCCCATGCTTACTGGATTGCACATCATCCTTGCGAACAAAATCTTGTTCAGAACATGGAATGGATGGACCCAAAGCAGAGCTCGGGCTTGAATCATCATTAATAGCCACACTCTTCTGCAAATTGTCCGTGTTTGTTTCTGAGCATGGTATGGCTGTAAGTCCATTGTCCTCCATGATAGCAGCACCAGGCACTGAGGTTGTGTGTGATGAAATCAAGCAGACTGGTGAGGTACTTTCAGATAGCTCAGACTGGTCGATCTTTTCAACACAACCAGATGTAGAACTTGAGGAAACACTGATGTCTTCCTTAGTTGCTACAGTGAACAATTCCCGGGGAGCAGATTTTGCCTGTGAATTGTCTAGCATGATGTTCAGTCCTTCTGAAGGATTTTTAGATGGACTTACAATAGGTGGAAGATCACCAGGGGTACTATCTGGAGAATAGGCAGGTTTGAATGGACTTTTCTCACTCTCCACCATGACCTTAGTATGAGTTCCATTTTGCATAGTGACTGGGTGGCTGGTTGTCCCTACTGCCGCTCGCCTCTGAGGGCTAGACCGTCTAGAAGCACTAGGTTGGATCTTGATTTTTGACTTCCCTGAAACTGCGGAACCATTTTCTGTGACCTGTTTGGCAGGTTCAGGAGTTGATGACCGAGCAGTTCTGACATTTGAACGGTGCTCAGTAATAGGTAACTGCATGACCAGTGGCAGGAGAATGGAGTTAGTAATAGAAACAAATTGGATTTTTATGATAAAGGAAGCAGGCTCATACCAGTTGCTTTAAAGGTGGTGATGCTTGTACTGAATTCGTGCATCCATTGTTTGTATTGGCCAACCCATGAGATGAATCGTCACCAGAGTTTGATCTGTATGCAGCATTGCTGTTAAACCTTGAACTACCTGATGATTGATCTGCTTCATTCTTATTACTGACTGCAGAACTCAGCTTTACGCCTCTAGTTTTTGCAGGAGAACTGCTTTCTCTAAGCCTGCTCTCCTCTCTTAAGGTTGTCATTATCTTCTCAATGATTTTTGGTTGCTTACTCTCACCTCTGGAATGATGATCTATGGACTTGGACGAATCTTGTCTTTTCAGTTGAACACGTGAAATGTCTTTGTTGCCTCTGAGATCTTCTGGCGTTGTACACATTTCATCTGAGTCATCTCGATCCGCATCATGAGTGCTTCGAGCATCGGCAACCTTGATATCGGTACTTCCAGCTCCACCTGATGTGCTTCTGTCACTTGATTGTGTGCTGTCTATATCACTACTAGAAATGCTACTGCTTTGGCTCTCAGACATGCTTCTTTGACTGCTCCGTGAAGTGGACCATGGTTTCTGCGGTATCCGTACGGGATTTAAAGCTTCATACAGAGCACGGCATTGATCAACATAAGGTTGCAGATATGGATTCTTCATAATCTCTGATGCCTGTTCACACGACATTATATATTATTCAGAATATGGATGGAGTGGAAGAGACAAGGCTATAGTTAGAAGGTTTCTAGCTTCATAGTAGCTTACAGTAGGTCGATGCTCTGGATTCTTCCGTAACATAATTTTGATGAGAGATTTCCTGTATTTAACAACAAAAAGGGAAACCGTTTCAATTGTATATTCTTTATGAAATTCTTGTCACATTACAAAATTATGACTTAAAAAGGAGATAAACTGGAACACACCAGTATCACTACTCTATGAAGAATAAGGATGATGACTTACAGTACAGATCATGCTATTGAAATGAGATAAATGAAAAACAATCATAAAGCTTATTTACAACCTACTCTATGAAGAAAAGTGCACGTACATAGAAGGAGAGTAGCAGGTAGGCAAGGGGCCCATGGCGGACCTATTTATCTTACTTATCAATCCAGCCATATCCTGCAAGCATTCTTAATCGGGTAAGTCCACAGATTTGTTGAAATAAACTGCAAATAGTAGTGTCACCAGATAACGACAAGGAAACCCCCAACACTGCAGATGTTTTATTGACAAAGTTTTAATAAATCGTATTCCCTCCGGTCCGAAATAATTGACACAGATTTGTCTAAATACGGATGTATCTAGACATATTTTAATGTGTAGATACATCCATATTTAAACAAACTTGTATCAACCATTTCCGATCGGAGGGAGTACTAGCTTTATTTAATACGAGTAGTTTTCTTGTAAACAGTATTTGGATACCTAATATGTCCCAAATTTTGGTACTATATGTAACGAAATAGTTAGCTTTAAATAAATCATAAGCACCATTCGATCTTTTTTTAAAAAAAAAAAACTGAAAATTGATATACGGAGTAGAAATTACTTGAAAAGTTGCGTGTGTTAGGAATATGCAACTTGTATTCCACGGGGGCCAAAGACCACAATATATAATACATGTACTATCTAATAGGGAAACTACAATATACAATTATCTCTCTAACAGCGTGAATCATTCAAAAAATTGAAATGCTCAAACGCTCTAATATGTGAAGAGCTATATGTGAGCCAGTATATGCCAATCATGACTGATAGATTAACTGAATTCTTTTTTCTCAATCTAGCAATTATCAATGGTAGTTGGTTTGTTCTTGTAATTTAGCCTAAAGCACTTCTGAGCATTGACTCAAAAAGAACATAAATTTACATAGGAAATAAGTTTACATACAGAGTTAATTTATGTTCCTTTTCGTATTTTATAGCATCTGAAAGTATTTCCGAAAGAGAATATACAGGACAGACCACAGAACTAGCCAGGTTTTCAGCTAGTTCTACCAAAACATTGCAGATTCTTCAATATATTGACTACTAAAGCCAGTAAAACTAAAAACGGGTATGAACCCTTTTGGATAACATGTAAATGGAAAACGTAAATGTTCAATACATAATCCACATAGAAAAGCTATTCCTGGATAATGATTCTCGAGCAAAAATAGATCAGTAAGAACTCACAAAGGCCTTGAAAGCAGGTCGATGAGCTGCCATCTCATACATACAGCATCCTATACAAGACAAAGTTAATTAGATTCGTAAGCAAATGGGTCATAATCTAGGAATAGTACAGAAACATTAGGTAGTTTTATTTGTTGTTACCAAGCGACCAGATGTCTGACTTGAAACCATAGGGAATATCTGTAAGCAGCTCAGGACACATGTAATTTGGTGTTCCAACGACCTAAAGAGAATACGATAGCGTCAGTATTCAGTAAGAATCTGAGCATAGAAACATGATTGTGCCTTTCTCTTCTCCACACCACAGATGAATCTATGTGTCTACATTGTTTATGGTTAATAAGAGGAGAGGAAGACTGTATAGTATGAGGTATATACGCAGGAAAAATAGCATGTCTGTCATTGGTGATATATGAGGGATTACTAGATCGATAAATGTAATGCCTTCTAGCAGTTGGAAAGGCTATGGTAATGTGAATCTTTTACAAAGAGAGAAATGAGAGAAAATAGGAAAAGGAGATCATACTGAAGAAGTTAAGTCATCTTCCTTCAGAGTCTTGGCTAGGCCAAAATCTCCTGCATTAATGAAACAAAAGGTTAAAAATGTTGAAGTGGTACGAAATAACTATTGACTTGCAGTACTGCATTTGTTATCAGGAACTCACCAAGGCGTATATCATGATCTTTAGTGAGAAATATGTTGGAGCACTGGAATTATGAGGAATAATTGTCAACGATACTACCGTACAAACAATTGACAATGCCTATATCCAATGTTGCTTACCTTCAGATCACGATGCAAGACATAGTTTGAATGCAGTAGTCAACAGCTAATACCAACTGCGCGAACCATTTCAGCAATTTCTGGGGAACAATCAGTATTTGTGAGCTCAATGTTGGATATGATTTTCCCCTCTCATTCAGATGAACAAAAGCCGTCAGTTATATCATACCTCCTCTGGAAAGTAAGTACCATTTGATTTCTTCATCAGCTCATCCCTGTGAATATAAAGGAAAAAAATAAAACAAAATGCTACAAAACATGAAAACAAGAAAACAAAACTCCAAGGCATCAAGTAACACTCACACATCTCCCCCTCGCAGTAGCCGTGATGATGCAGACATAGCAACCCTGCATAACTCTACTTGTCAGTAAGCAACTTCAAAACTGAAACTTCAAACGCTACAAGCAAACTAAAATAAAGTTTCAAATTAAAACCTTCTCAACCCAAGCCTCTTTGAATTCAACAATGTAAGGATGTTGTAGTCGAGCAATCAGAGCCATCTGCAATTTATTTTCCTCTTAATCAATTCCTCAAAACAGCACCAAAGTGAATCAGCAGAGAAAGTCAAAGGATTTCACAAACCTCTTGATGAGCAGACTTTCGACAGCGTTCAGTCTGCCGCGCAAGACGGATTTTCTTCAGTACATACCTGTAACCAATACAAATCATACCGCTGTCAACCGTATTTGACGGGTGAAAACAGAGCGTGTACTACTTGGAAGGATGAAACTGCATCGTACTTCTTCTTCTCAATCTTGTGATTCACGAGGATGGCAGCGCCAAAGGCCCCGCGCCCAATCTGCTCCATGATCTCGTACTGATCCATCCGGGACTCCATCACGCGTCCCAACTCCGCCAACGAGATAATCACAGCCGCGAGTGGCCTCTGAACACGCCCAGAGGACGGATCACATTCCTGCCGCCATGCCCATACCGCAGCAGCTCAAACGTCCTGCACAAAAGCGACGAGACAACTGCATAAGCCAAGCAACTTTAACCAAAGCGTACTCGCGTCACGTGGCAGCCAATCAAATCCGCGGCATCAGCTGGTACTTGAAAACTGTTCTTAGAAAGGGGACTAGGAGAGGCAATATTTGGGATAGGTGGGGAGCGATTAGCACGGGAACCGATGAACTACTTGGCGAAAACCAGCGCACCACACGCACACAGGGAGAGGCAGAGAGCGTCGGCTATCCAGAACAGAAGCAGAAAAAAAATCTGCGGATCACGCAGCGCAGGCGCGCAGCGGTTCCCACCAACCGCGCGCGAGCCGGCGGGGGCTTACCTCGGGGGCGTCCGGCTGCATTGGCCTGCAGGCCGGCGGGCGGCGGTGGCGGCGGCGGCGGCGGCGTGGGAGGCCGCGGCGGGATCTCCGGCCTTGCTGGGCGCCGGCCTCTGCTGGCTCTCGCGCGCGCGCGCGTCTGGAGCTCGTGCAGCGTCGGGCGCCTGCTGGCTCTGCTCCTCACTGGTGGTCGGGGCTTCGGGCCGTGGGAATTTTGTGTGTTATTTTTTTCTGCGGGAGCTTTTGATGCGGCGTAACAGTGTTGGTTGAAGGCGAAGGAGTTTTTTGCTCAGTGGCTTATATATGCAGCATGGCCGCAACAGCGAATGGTGGTGGTGGTGACGGCCTGACGGTGTTGAGCTGGGATTAGAAGCAAATCGGGAGGATTAGACTAGGCAAGGGAGGTGGCTAGTGGCTTAAAAGGGATATTCCAACTTGCAAGTGCATGCATATCCCACTAATTACTGTCCTAAGTTGGTCACTTGGTGGAGCAAAGAAGCAAGTCATTTCCCCCCCAAAAAGGAGGGATTTTATTTGGTCAATTAGTGTTTGCAGAGTTGTCGGATAAGTCGAAAGGACTTCCATATATCCAACACCATATGAGCTGGTTTATTCTAGCAAAATTTGCCATGGAATGGCTTGCCATATTTTGCGATGGATGAATCTTCATGAGTGAGGCGTTTTTCCACTGGAGCTTAGGATGTCTCCAACGTGGCGACCCATCGAGTCCGCGCGGCTCCACGCGCGTCCGCGCGAGCCAAAAACATGGCCCAACAGGGCGACCCATCCGGACCGCGGTCCGTTTTTTGGTCCGGCGCGACCCATTCCTGGCCCAAATTTGGGCCAGGTTTGCGTCGGCGCGGACGCGCTGCGGACTGACCGCGTGTCCGCGTGCTCACGCGTGGCGTCCTCCCCAGGCCCACATGGCAGTGACACGGGGACGGTCAGCCTCCCCTGGCCCAGTCCTTTTTAATGCCAGGGGATAGGAACGGCCAGCCCCCACCCACCCCCACTCCACTGCCCCACTACCGTTCCCTCTCCGGCGACCAAACCCTAGCCGCAATGCCGCTCTGATGGCCAGGGTTCGGCAAGGCCAAGAACGACGGCGAGGCCGGGTCGTCATCTGGCCGCCGCCGCCGCTACCGCGCTCCCTCCCCGACGCCATCGTCTTCCCCGGAGCCGGAGCCGCTACCCGCCGTCTTCGAGCTCGCGCCGTCGGGCGCCGAGATTGCGCGGCGCGACCGCGTCTACGTGCGCAAGGAGGACTGCCAGTGGTACTGGGACCACGCAGTCCCATTGCCGTGGCCAGATGTCAAGCTCCCGAGCATCCCGGGCGGACTCAATGCGTCGGGCCGTTGGGCGCACTGCCACCAACGGCGGACAGGGGCGGACTGGGCCTGTCCGTTTGCCGACGCAAACGGACCAAACGCGGACCAAACGCGCGTCCGTTTGCGTCGGCCCGTTGGAGTCATCCTTATATATTTTGAAAATGATATTTGAAGATTACAAACAATCCGGAAAAGGTTATATGTGTAAATATACACATGCATTATACATGTGTGCAAACTTATATTGTGAAATGCTTTATCCATTGGGTTACACGAAAAGGAAAAAAAATAAGGATATATAAGAAGTGAGTAGTGAGCTATTTGTGCGCCAAAATTTGTCGTACCCCGGCATAAATGTATTTCATATTGAAATTTCACCCACATATAGAATACATCTGTACATATAACTTGCAATCTTATTATAATTTTCGAAATAATGGTCTCCATGGAGCCTGAGCTCACTTCGATACTTTTGGAATATTCATAATAAGCTTTAACTCTCTTCCTCGGATTTGAACATGCAACATTTTGACCCAAAATGACGCGACTTGGACGCCTCCTCTCTTCCGCTACAGTAAAGAGAGACGATTTCTTGAAGCTTCGCCGTCGTCCCACCTCGCTCGCCTCCGATCTGCGGATCCCTCCTCCTCCGGCGGTCGCCTCGGCGACGGGAGGGTGGGGAATCCGTAGATCGGGGCTTGTACATAGTGTAGGGCTCGAGGGTGTATCAGCCGGCGTTGTCCTGGAGGTGGGGATGGCGGCGGTGTGGAGTGTGGTGGCGGCTGCTTTCCCCTCTCGCGTGGGTGGTCTTCGGAGCTCCTTCGCGCGGCGGTCGTCTTCATCGAGGTTGCTGATCTTCGGAGCGGCGGCGCTCGGTTTTCCCCGGCCGGATCCGGTGCGGCGGATCCGTAGTATTAAAGTGGTGGAGATGTTGAAGACCAGCGCGACGGTGGCGGCGCTCCGGCGAGTAGGATCGACTGATCCGGCGATTGGCGACTTCCCAGCTGCCTCGGGGCTGACTCCTATCCAAGGCGTGAAGCGGAGCAGCGGCAGCGGCGCGTCACCGACGGCTCCCCTGCGACGTCCCCGTCGAGACCTAGAAGAAGGGCTTCGTTGTAATTTTCTGTTTCTTCTGGGTTTTTCTGTAAGATCGCTGGTTTAATATATATCTCCTCCATTTCGCAAAAAAAAAAAAACATTTTGACCCAAAACAGACATTTTTGTACCCAAAAACAACGCACTACCATGTTGCTCTACATCCCTTTTCCAAATAGTAATTTTCTTTTATTTCTCTATGCTTTGCTTCTTTAAAAAGGCTTTGCCATTCACAAGCTTGTCATAAAGTCTGGCTCGAAGAGCAAGACATTTATCTTGATGATGAAAAATTATACATGAACTCATGAATAATGGGATAAATTAAAGGGTTTATATTCAAATATCTATTATTTATTTTGAAAGGAAGACAAAGACTTCTAGCCTCTACATGCTCACATGCACACAATAACAATAATATTGACGGCAAATATTAATGTCGAACAAATCAACATACAAAAAAAGAATAAAACTCAAGGTCATCCACTTTGGATCAACCTCGTGACAATATCTTATCTATCTTACCACCAAATATCACCGTTGACCATAATCCAACGGCCGAGCAACATGATAACTTGCCTAAAATTGCAACACTCAAAGACAACACCTTCAATCAAGAATCTTTGCCTGTACCAACGTTGTCGTTCCAACAAAATGCTCAAAATCAAGTTGTTACCCCAAAGCAAATCTTCTAGCCAAAACCCAAGAAAATTACGTATAGACATATAGACGCCCCTGATGTAGCCAAAAGGTTAGATCTACACCCGTGATCGCCCCCGTGTAGAGACTGACCAAAGCCTACACAAGTGAGTATTTGGATTTTTGGTTTCTACACCAACCAGCGGTGCACACAACCTTTTAATCATGAGTACTTTGACACTATGTCTGATCCTCAAGGATAAATGGTACTGAGATTTTAATCTTGGTCACCAAGCCTGGTCTTCGATAATTTTTTTTTTTTTGAATTGGAAGGTAGAGGCATCTCTACCTTATATATTTCAAAACAGACCGAGGTCTGAAGGTACGTTACAATAGAGCCAGAAAAAAAGAAAGGCAAACCAACATTGAAAGAGCCAAATAAAAGGAGAGAAAACAGAGCAACTTAGGTAAACTTGTTTGCCCACTCAAGAACACCCTCCCTTGTGTGTTCTTTCTTTGCCCGGTTGCTCCATAGTTTCTGGGTATCTGAGATCTTCTTGGTGACCGTGGCGCCGTTCATAGTTTGGTCTTCGATAATGAATAGGAAACTAGCTTCATGTACATGAGGATTTGAATCTGGTCGTCAGGTTTGTACATCTGCCCAACTAACCATTTGAGCTCGGCTGACTTCATATTCTCAAATAACGAAGGAAAATATATTAACCATCGCAAAATAGTGTATCAACCTCTGCAGGTCCGAAAAAACTTTAACATGCTGAATTCTCCGTTTGATCCTATAAAAAGAGATTATTGCCGGATTTGAACCACATCGGATGAGAAAACACTTTGAAATAGGGTAATTTTTTTTTTCTACTAGACTCACATGTGTGTATTTTGGCATAAGATTGTAACGGGCAGATGAAAAACTCTCAACTATAATGCTCATTCCGACACGGAAATCAATTGCTTACCTCATCTGTGACAAGCGCGCACAGTCCAGTGAAAATGTATTTCCAGTTGTTTTTACATCTAACTATATAAGGATGCGTTTGGGAACAAATTATTTTAAAGTATTTTAACAAAACTGTGGTTTCTAGAAATATTATGGTTTTATATACTTTGAAGTATTAGGCGTGCTTTAGCAAAACTGAAGTATTAACAGCTTATGCATGGAAATATTGTGGTTTTCGATTATTTTGGTTAAGAAATATTTTATTGCCAGACTAAGCCTTAAATGTTTGCCTTTACAATATTTTTGAATCTTGTGTAGCGTCTTATTTTTTTGTGAATAATCTTGTGTAACGTCGAGTATTCCAAACATAACCATATTCAATAGATAAAAGCCACGCTACGACATCAAGTAGGAGTAGGATGTATTAGTAGCTGAGTGATCACATCGTTTGGTGGCTTGGTGCTAAACAAACGAAAATTTGGTTAATTTCTGATGTGTACAAGAGTAATGGTTGTTAATTTGTGCGTCGACCACCGAGTAATGAATTTTGCATTCCAGATTCCTATGTTTACCTTCTAATTTTTTTTGGTTTGTTTTGCTAATTTTTTTGGCATGCCAAGGCTGATGAGTTGGCCGAGTCGCTACATCTCAAATTATAGGGGCGGTTCAGTGGTCGACGCTTGTCAGTTCTCGAGATGCACCTGTGTTGATTTGAGCTTCCAACTCCTTGCTGATTGTGCCGTGTTTAGAAACACATGCTTAGTTTTTCACCCTCGTCAACTTGCTTGACAGCTTGATGCGGTATCATGCATGACAGATCGGTGTACGCAGATTTGACCATATGGATCTGTTGCATCTTGCATAAAATATATGAATTCGATGCAAACCATCCAATAATATGATTGATATATGTAGTTCTGGACGTCATCTGTCGTAACCCATCATCAGATGTCTTGGACTATATCCTGTTTGCCAAGGGGTAGGGGCCACGAATAAATAACTGGCTAATTAAATTATCGCTCACATGTATACCTCAACTTGGTTGCCATTTTATAATGCATGGCTACTACATTTCATTACATTGCACTAGCAGACTAGCAGTCGTTAATTGAGGTCAATGATATAAAAGAGGGTTCAGTCAGAAGGGATTTAAGTTTCAGCAAACTGAGCAAAGGGTACGTCTTTTCTAAGTCCACCCATAGTGGCGGGAAACTCCAAAATGTTTAGGTTTCCTCCTCACTGATCGATGGAGAGGGAGCATGAGCATCATATAATGCCTCATTTATTAGTTAAGACCTCTTTGATTTGAGAACCTGCATATGAATTTTGGAGGATTTAAATTTGAGGAATTTTTGCTATGGTGCTTGTTATTTGCAGGACTGAATCTCATACGATTTTTTCTTAAGAAATTATTTGCACTAGTTTTTATAGGGATCTAGCATCCGCTCAAAGCTTTTTTCCGAATCGTTTTGTTTTCATGTGACGGAATCAAACAAAGTTTGGTGCATACGAAATCATGCAGAATTGGAGTGAATCGGACATTACAATTCCGTGTTTTTCATGTTCCAGTAGAGTTATTCTTTGTTGGCATGCGTTATATTACCACAAACTTCTTCTTCCCCCCTTTGAAAATATAAGATTTTAACATTTTTCTGATACGGATGTATCTAGGCATGTATTAGTGTGTAGATTCACTCATTTCAGCTTGTATCTATTCAATATTGAAATGTCTAAAACATCTTATATTTTGATACGGAGGGAGTATTTTTTTTATTTAATGTCATGCCACACAAACGTCTAGTTGACACCGCACGAGGTTAAATGTTACCATTTATATTACTTCCACTACTACTGAAGGTCAAAAAGTTCACCCCCTACACGGGTTTACCTTGATTTGAACTATGGTACGACAAGTTGTCTCTACTCGACTTAAAGTTAATTGGATGTATATATATATATATATATATATATATATATATATATATATTTTTTAGAACCATGCAAGAGCATTGCATGTATTATATTAGGAGAGAGAAACCACCGAAGTGGCAAAGGTTCACAAGAGATTTACATGTGCGACCAAAGAACAGGGAGAGATCATGAAAAGTCAAGCTAAAAACTGAAAAGAAGAAAACAGTAGGCTAAACTGAACCACGACCACGACCTGGACCTGTTATTTAAGCACCTGGGAGTACCAGACGACCTGCGCTGGCGAGAGCCCACTGTTTCGCTTCTTCCTTGATCTGATTGATTAAAACGTTTACTGGTTTGTGGTTGTTGTCGAAGACTCGGGCGTTTCTTTCCCGCCATATTGACCATGCAACCAAGATCACAATGGAGCTTAACTTTGCTTTCTCTCCTCTGTCAAGCCTAGCTCTTCCTTCGTGCCACCAAACCTTCAACGGTTGATCTGTGATTGGGGTAACCTGTTGCAAACCAACCCAGCTGAGAATGTTGCTCCAAATGATGTTGGTGATCGCACACCCTGAGAAAAGATGTTGGGTGTTCTCCTCCGCCGAGTTGCATAGAACACATTTCTCATTGTGGGGTAGCGATCGTTTTGCAAGACGGTCGCCTGTCCAAATTCTCCCTCTAAGAATGAGCCAGACCGCGATCTTGCATCGGAGGGGAGCCCAGGCTTTCCAAATCGCGGTCGCCGAGCTACACATAATTTTAGCCTTGAAGTGTGCTTGGTATACCGAGTTGGTGGTGAAGGTACCTTTCGACTCCCACGACCAAAACCACTTATCCTCTTCGCCTTCAGTGAGAACTACCGAGCTGGTTTCCTCGCAGATTTTGATGACTTGCAAGAACCCATTTATTGGATGTATATTCACTTAGGAACTCTTTGGATCGCAGGAATTTAGAAACGTATGAATAAGAAAAACACTGTTTGAGACGCCACGCATGGTGAATTTGTATAGATTTTAAAAACATGGGAATTTTTTAAGATGTGTCTTTGGATGTTGCACATGAATCAAACATAAGAATTTAACAGGACTGACGATAGAGATTAGAGAGAAATAAAGTGTAGGTAGACTTTTTTTAAAGGAAAATAAAATATGTTTAAAGTCATGTTGGAATTCCTATGAAATGGAGGACGTATCAATAGATTTCATAAGAATTTGGTGACCTCAACCCTAGATCCAAAAAGACTTCGTTAGAATTTTTTCCATTGGATTAGAATACTCCAAAATTTAATTTAATTACTCCAATGAAAAAAGCCTTTATTCCATAAAATAAATCTATTATAGCGGAAACTGTCTTTTGCTCCCGGGCACCAGTGCTCCTGCCACTTAAAAAAAATCGAAAATCATATTTATGAGTTCCAAAAAACTCTGAAAAAAAATACGGATGTAGCCAATGATATATCCAACGAACGTGTAAATTTTCAATTTGGGATACCTTATATTTTGGGCTACACAAAAAAAACAAATCTGATAGAATTTAGAGATTTGAAAATATGCATACTTAGATCCACACTTTTGTGTAGCTCAAAATACAAGGTATTTGAAGTTGATATCTTGCACGTTCATGGGATATATCATTGGCTCTCTCCACATTTATTTTCAGAATTTTTTGAAACTTATAAATACGATTTTCGAATTTTTTATATAGGAGTGAGCACTGGAGACCGGGAGCCAAAAATCTTCACTCTCTATTATAGCTGATTTGATAAAAACAAAGGTGATTCCCGGAAAGCGCTCAGTATACCGGATCCAGCCTTGATAAGTGATAACAGCGCGGTGACTCCAGCATTGACCAGCATCAGCGGACTACCGAAGCAGGAGATTCTTTGTTACGGTAATCAAGAACTTGCGGCACGAGGTGTGCGTGCGCTCTGCACTGTCCCAACCTGCGGCACCATTAACAGCATGGGAGCTAAAATACCACCGTTGCTTGCGCCATTGACAACTGGGCCCCTGTGCTTGCTGTATCATCCATGGATGAGCCATGGCCTGTCAGGCAATCTGACTCAAGCTGTCGGCAACGAGTATGAGGGTACACGTGACGTTTTCTCGTTGGTCGCTCTCGCTCGTGCCGTTTGAGCAAGGCGAGTGAGCTCTCCAAGGTCCGTCGACACTCGCCAAATTCCAAAGGCATTGACCTGTCTGTATGTCTGCCTGTCAGACTGCAGATCACGGCAGGTAACGGCGTGCCGGTGATTCTCCGTGCTCCCTCCTGCTCGTATCGATCATGTACTGGTAGTACGGATCATGTGTTTTCTCTTGACACAATCATTTTGTGGCCAGGGATAGCCAGCCAGCCAGCCAGCACCTCGAGAGTCACAAATTCCATCTTCCGGATAATTTTTCAGGCATTGGAATTTCGACGAGAAGACCATCCGGCCGCCCGTGTGAATTTTGACGAGTAGCGATCAATCTGAATTCAAAAGGTTGTATACTACGGCCGGAAAAGAAAAACACCCAACGTAAGGTAGCTGCCCCGTTGTCGTCAGGAGACTTGCAGGCCAGGCCAGGGCCGCCAGAATCCAGTCGCGATTTGATTCGAGCCTTGGTCAGATCATCATCCCATCCCAACCCTTAGGGCACCTTCAACTGCGTGGCGCAAACGGAGCAGGCCAATCCGATTTTGTCCGAACGGACATGGGAGACGCTCCAACGGGCTGGCGCATAGGGACACTTGTCCGGGCGGACAAGCCATTTCTCCCCAAACGCGGCCCATTTCTGGTCCAGGTTTGGTCCAGCCGCGGACACGGCACGTGTCCTCCCGAGTCCGCCCCTGGCCCGCCTGGCAGCGACTGTGGCCGCTTTGGCCACGTCGCTCGGTCCTTTTTAATGGGGACCCTATCCGTTCCCCACCACCGCACCCCACTCCAGTCCACTCCAAACCCTAGCCGCCGCCGCCCCGTCGCCTGCCACCATGAAGAAGGCCGCCTGGTTCTTCAAGGGCCCCCACAATGCGGAGGCCAGCAGCTCGCGCGCGCCCCAGCCGACCTCCGACGCCGCCGTCCGTGCCGAACGCCGCCGTGAGGAGCTCCGTGCGGCCCGCACGGCGCGCGTCTCCAAGGACGTCGCGGAGATGTACTGGGATGTGCAAGCGCCCCTGCCGTGGGGTGATGCGCATCTCCCAGATGGCTGGCATCTGAACAGCCGCCGTGTGCCCGTGCCGGCCATCCCGCGCTCCAGCAGGGCGCACGGACGAGATCCTACGCCGCCGGAGCTTCCTCCCGGCCGATCTTGTCCACGACCCAGCGTACGCAATCAACTCGCCGCTCTGGGATCGGTGGTTCGAGCTCGAGCACGACCAGCGCCGCCGGCAGGCCTTCGCGGGCGAAGCACCGGCCGGCTTCCAGCCCGTGGAGGAGGAAGACGAGCCGGAGGAGTCCGACGTCGACTTCGACTTCGGATCGAGCGACGACGACGCGCCGATGGGAGCGGTGAAGATGGAGGCCGCCGATGCCGCGCCGTCCGCGCCGCCCGCTGCCTACGACGACGATGCCGCCCTCCAGGCTGCCCTGGACGCCTCCAATCTGGAGGAGCTTGGCCAGTGGCCTGGCATCGGGGAGGCACTCCGGGCGTCGGCGGAGGCTGCGGCGGAGGCACTCCGGCAGCAGCGGGAGGAGGAGGCCTAGGCCCTCCAGGAGGAGGCGGAGGCCTGGCGTCGCCAGGAGGAGGCGGAGGCCTGGAACCGGCAGCAGAACGAGGAGGCGGCGGCCTGGGGACTCCGCCAAGCGCCGTGGTCACCGTGGCGTGATCCTGCCGATGCACCGGCGTGGCAGCCCGCACCGGCATGGCCGCAAGAGCCCGAGGCGCCGCCCACGCCACCGCCACAAGGGCCGCCGGCGCACCTCTACGAGGTGCCGCCGTACATCATCCTCTCGGATGACGATGCTTAAGCGGCCACGGCGAGCTCTTGGCTGCGGCGTTGGCAGCTCCGGCGGCGCCGCCCCTCCCCTAACCCAGCAACAATAGGGTTTATTTTCTTTTTTTTTTGTACATTTTGTGTCACTGGCCCGTGGGGCCTTGCTACCTATTTTATGTAAATTAATTTTCGTTTTCTTTTTTATTTAACTATGCGCCACGCCGTTGGAGCCACCCCCACCCCAAACCCTCTCCTTGTCCGCGGTCCGCCCCCAAACGGACAAAAGCGGACCAATTTCGGTGTCCGTTTGCGCCACGCCGTTGGAGGTGCCCTTAAAGAAACCCAACCGGAGAAGGACGGTGCAACCACTGGCTGAAGGAAAGCCAAGCTACTACAGCTACAAACGGAGGCGGCCAGCAGACAGGCGGTGGCCTAATTAGCCCGGAAAGCAGATTACTCTAGGCTAAAAGGCGTTTAGCGAGGGAGACATTGTCGGAGGAGCTACGTGCAGGTTCTTGTAATTTTGTCGAAAAGAAAACGTTGGCGGTAGCTGATAGATAGATAGAGTGGGGAGCCGACGGAGACGTCTCTCTTGTATAGATGGGCCGAGTGATCCGGTTGATCTTTGTCGTCGGCTTTGGTTGGGTTAATCTATCGAATCGATTGGACTCTGGAGAGATCGTTCTGTCTGCCTACTACTACTACTACTAGTAGGTCGTCTCGCTAGGCCGACGATCCACTCGTGGGGAGTTGTACGTCACCATCACTCCATCATCAGCTACGCACTAATGATTTCTTTGTAACGTTTCCGTAGAGACGCTTTCGTAGTGCTGTGTGCCGTCACAGGCGTGCTGGCGAGCCGTTACCATCGAACAACAGTGGGAGCGGCATCTGCCGAGAGTTGAGACGTGAGAGCTTGTTGCGTTCCGACGAGCTGGGGCTGGGGCATGGTGTAGCTGCGTGGCAAATTTGACGAATTTAACCCTTTTTCGAATTCATTTCACAAAATGGACCAAATTTCAAATCAATTCACGATCTGACCATTTTTCACGGCGCCCGCCCCCGGGGCGCCGTGCTAGACTGTACGACGCCGCGGTCCAAGGCGCCGTTGACCCTGCCACGTCAGCGTTCCTGGGGCCACTGGGATCTAGTACGACGCCCCAATCAAAGGCGCCGTAGTACTGACCATGGCGCCCCCGTCCAGGGCGCCGTGCTCTTATCTAGGGTTAGACCCGTGCCCGCGGATCGGATCGAAAAATCCCCAAACGCCGTGCTCCTCTGTCTCTCCCTCTGGCCGCCGTGCTCCTCCTACCCGTGCTCCCCGTGGCCGCCGTGCTCCTTCTCCACGTGCTCCCCGTGGTCGCCGAGCTCCACGTGGCCGCCGTGCTCCCCGTGGTCGCCATGGCGGTCGGGTGACGGGGTGCCGCTATCGCCGCTCCTCCGTCTGGTTGCCGTGGTCGACCTATTCGTCCTTCCTCTCGTCGCCGGCGCCGCTGGGTCTGCCTCCGCTGCCCTTGTCTCCTCCCTCTGTTAAAGGTGATTTTCGTATGCCTTGTCTCCTCCCTCTATCGATTTAGTTAGGAAAATGTTGGTAATGAAACTAGTAATTTTGTAGACCTTACGGGTAGTGCTATATTTGTGTATGGCTAGTGACCTTCAAGGTATTGTGAACATTAGTTTGCTAGATATATCAAACTAGATATTTGTACTAGATATTAGTTTGTGTAGTACTAGATGTGGTAGTAGCTTATTTGTGTACATTGCAGTAGCTTTTTTCCATGGCAGTAGAAGATTTGTGTACATGGAAGTAGCTTTTGTCCATGGCAGTAGTAAATATTGTGGTATTGTAGTTGTAATTTTTTTTTTGTCAGTGCAGTACTGCAGTACCTTATTTTTGTTAAGTACATTAGCTTATTCGTGTATGTTAAAATATTGATATATGACAATGCTTATATATTTCTTTTGCAGGATGTCGGGGTATTCTCTTCTACAAGATGCATATGACAAGGACCACCGTGCCTATGCTCTGGCGGAGCAAGAAGTGATTTACCCCCACTTGCACTTGCGGAGCTCCCGAGTTGACGGTCCTGTGAGTGCCAAGCACCCGAAGATGCAGTATGATGAGAGATACACGAAGTACATCCGGAAGACCGGGCTTCTCCCTTTGGTACAGATTGCTTCTCGTGGGATGCCGAAGATGAACCCGTGTGCTCTCACCGCACTGGTTGACCGGTGGCGTCCGGAGACACATACCTTTCACTTGCCGTGTGGGGAGATGACCGTCACTTTGCAGGATGTTGCAATGATCTTGGCACTTCCCATCGCTAGAGATCCCGTGTGCCGGAGCACCGAATCTACTGGATGGGTAGAGATTATGACTAGCTTACTCGGGAAGGCGCCGGAGCCGAAGAAAGGTGCAGTTGCGGGTGCCTCCTTTTCTTGGATTGCTGATAATTTTGCAGTGTGCCCACCTGAGTTGGACGAGGATTCTGAAGGGGTTAAGCAGCATGCCCGGGCATACATGTGGTATGTTATTAGCCGGGTTCTATTTGCGGACAGCAGTGGGAGGAATGCCCCTTTTATGTGGCTTCAGTTATTAGTTGTTTGGGATCACAAATGGAGTTGGGGTACGGCTACTCTAGCTTATTTGTATCGACAGGTAATCGAACGTGCATAGCTTTTATTCGTTATTGCATTCTTTCTCAATTATATGTATCTAATTGTACCTCATCATATTTTGTGTGTAGTTGGACGAGGCGTGTCGTAGGGGTGGCAAAGTGAGTAGGAGTGGCAAAGTGGGAGAATGCAATATCGGTGGTTGCATGTTGCTCTTATCCATCTGGAGTTGGGAGCATTTACCTGTAGGGAGACCACCTAACGATGACAAGTATGGCCCATGGGACGATCACGACGACGACCTTCGTTTCCCTACAATGGTCTATGCTTGGGACCATGTTACCCGTGATTTCGGAGCCTCACAGAAAATGTACATCCACTACATCCAAGAGTTGGATACATTGAAGGCTGAATATGTGAGATCATTTATCTATCTTACATGGGTTCTTTCGCTTTTGACTATCTGTAAGTTGCCTGCTAATTTAGATATTTGCACAGGTGATCTGGGAGCCATATGGACCGCCCGGTCAGATAGGCTCAAGCGAATATAGGTTCGCTTTGAACCCGGCGTGTCTAGCGGAACAACATCTGTGGCATATGGTTTGCCCGTTGATTTGTTTCTATGCAGTCGAGTGGCACCTACCAAACCGGGTTATGAGACAATTTGGATTTTATCAAACTACTCCGCCAGAATATATCGACACAAGTCAGGAGCTGCATGGGTAAGTGCTTTGTATTGCTTACTCCATCGTTTTGCAGTTGTTTTAGTGTTTAGTACTAACATGTATGGATTTTGACATGTACGATGGACAAACAGAGGACGAAAGGTGAAAAGAATTGGCCAAAGAAGCATATGAGCCACATCAACATGTTCAATGCCATGGTTGTTAGACGTGAGCACGAGAGAGAGCATGGGCGTCTCCCTGTCCCAGCACTCCATGATGATAGAGTATTCAACGAGTATCTTGCCTGGCTTAAGGCAAATACTCGTCTTAAGCTCAACGCTTCGGCTTTTCGTAGCGAGGACATCTTGGCTGCAGCCAATCCCCCCTTCGACCACTTAGCCAATCTGGAGTACAATAAGCTCGTCCGGCTGGGTAGACATCAAGACCTTGCTCCGGTGATCAACTTTGTGGTAAGTTCTTGCTTCTATACCTTCAATGTACCTATATTGCTTTGTTGATATCTACGGGCATGAATGTTTACCTAATTGACAGCAAACCGAGATGACTAATCATGTGAACGAGGCCGGGCATGCACTCCGGCACCCTCCGGGTCATAGAGATTCATACGAGGCACTTAGAGCTTTCGCTGAGGTAGGACATGCAATAATTCCACATTGTCCTTTTATATTATGCATTCTCAAAATTTTGACTCCACTTTTTGTTATCTTATAGCACACCAAGGCTTGGGCACATGGCTTAGGCGCTCTTCTCGGTTGTCGTACCGACGACACCGTTGTTACACGGTCGAGCTCCTCATCAAGTGGTGCACGTGCCTCACGGGGCAGCCTTCGCGATAACCGCGCTTCGTCTAGCCGTCCTTGCCAGGGGCGCCGTACTTACGTCTCCTGGGCCCGGCCGGCCGACGTGGCAGGGTCAACGGCGCCTTGGACCGCGGCGTCGTACAGTCTAGCACGGCGCCCCAGAGGCGGGCGCCGTGGAAAAGGGTCAGATCGTGAATTGATTTGAAATTTGGTCCATTTTGTGAATTGAATTCGAAAAAGGGTCAAATTCGTCAAATTTGCCTAGCTGCGTGGAGCGTATCACGCGGTAGACGGCACCTACCCTACCGAACGGGTCGGAGCGCGCCGGGTCACGGGCGACGGGAGCGCCCAGCGGCTCTCTCACCCCTTCACCCGCCGCGTGCGTGCCCCGGACGCCCAAGCGCACGCAGACCTGACTGGAAATTAATTGGCGAAGCAAGGCTAGGTGCATAGGGGTTGGGGGTTCACGTGCCGACGCCGTTGGCCACGGAGCGGATGCCGATGCCGAGGGGAGCAGCTGCACGTTGCAAGCATATGACGCAGCTCCATCTCCACTCCAGCTGGATAGCCCAGGCCACGAGTAAACTGCTGTCTGCTGCTGAGACCCATTTTCGTCTTCCCTGACCTGACTTCCCATTTCATCAGTTTTTTCTTCCTTGGAGAACAACCCCCGTTTCATCAGGTGGTGTAGGCCCAGATAGCAATGTCCACGAACAACTAGAAACGTTACACTTCCAAAGCCCAACACTTGCTGGGCCCATTTTAGCCCACGTACAGCTTTCTCTGGAACAAGTCTGTTCAGGGCAAATCCTAATCTCAAAAAAAAAAAAGGGAGAGTGCGTCTCTGTCTCTTCTCTTCCTCTCTGCTCGGAGTCAGACCCTCGATCTTCGGTCAACACAGGAAGTCAGGAACCACCACAGCCAGAGAGCTCTGCCGCCGGCCGATGGACCCCCCTTCTTCCTCCTCGGCGGCTGCGGAGGGGCCGCCTCCGGATCCGGCGGGGGAGAACCTGGCGGTGTTCTGGCACGAGGGCATGCTGGCCCACGACGCCGGCCGCGGCGTCTTCGACTCGGGCCACGACCCGGGCTTCCTCGACGTGCTCGACCACCACCCGGAGAACGCCGACCGCGTCCGCAACATGGTCTCCATCCTCCGCCGCGGGCCCATCGCGCCCTTCCTCTCCTGGCACTCCGGCAGCCCCGCCCACGCCACCGACCTCCTCTCCTTCCACACCCCAGGTACTACTGGTAGCCCTCCAAATGAATCACCCAGCAAAAAATCATCTGACCTAGACTATAGTTGTTGATCTTGTTTAAATCACCACGACTCGTGTTGTTGATACATCTAGATCGTGTTTGCATCGCAACACAAGTCTATATTGTAACTTGTTAGGCCGCATCTAATCATTTTCATGCTCATGGGGGAAATGAACCGAATTCCTGTAAAATTCCCACAAATTTCTATCCTCCGAACGGTCCCTGAATCTTTTCGTGCTTGACAGAATACATTGACGAGCTCGTGCAAGCGAACGCAAACGGACCCAAGAAGCTATGCGCAGGAACTTTCCTAAACCACGGCTCATGGGGCGCAGCCCTTCTAGCCGCCGGAACAACCTTATCAGCTGCGAGGCACATACTAGACGGGCATGGGAAGATAGCCTACTCACTGGTCCGCCCCCCTGGCCACCACGCGCAGCCGGACCGCGCCGACGGGTACTGCTTCCTGAACAACGCCGGGCTTGCCGTGCAGCTGGCTCTGGATTCTGGCCGCTGCACAAAGGTCGCCGTTGTTGACATTGATGTGCACTATGGGAATGGCACGGCAGAGGGCTTCTATCGGACGGACAACGTGTTGACGATATCTCTTCATATGAATCATGGGTCTTGGGGCCCGTCGAATCCACAAATTGGCTCGGTTGATGAGATTGGGGAAGGCAAGGGGCTTGGGTACAATCTGAACATACCTTTGCCTAATGGGAGTGGGGATGCAGGGTATGAATATGCGATGAATGAATTGGTTGTTCCGGCTATTGACAAGTTTCAGCCCCAGCTTTTGGTTTTTGTGATTGGTCAAGATTCTAGCGCGGTAAGTTGAGGTTATGTCATTTTTTTTTTATACTGGTTCATCACATGTTCTATTTATCAGTCTTGCTAAATTATTTGCAGTTGCAGATTGTTGCAGTTTTAATACATTGATAACTAAAATTGTAGTTAACACTTACCATCTTGTGTAAAAAATAGATTGCTTAGGAGGAACAAGGCAACTTTTCCATGATAGAAGAAATAGGCACCAAAATTTGAATAGGGGAGAATTCAAACCTCAGTGGCAGCCACACCTGACTCAGGCTAAGTTACCCTACTTGCTGTCTTCTATAAATCCTTACTGTCAGGGCCTCCCCTACAGTTTTCAGATTAAAAAAATGTATACACCGTACCAAGGGAAACAACAAGTATGCATTTGCAAATGAGGATGACTAGATGTATAGTGATTATATAGTTTTCTTTCTGCTAATGTTAGTTAATATGATTCTAGGATCATGGAATTGAAGTTATATACTAAATCGTATTTAGCACATTATGGGTGGAAAATTATAATTAAAACTTGTACCTTGATGATTGAAGAAAAGAGGCATGCATGATTAAACTATATGACTCCGTTAGACTCTGAATAACTAATTGTGAGTTTTGTCTGATGCAGTTTGATCCAAATGGAAGACAATGCCTGACCATGGCTGGTTATAGAAGAATTGGACAAATAATGAGGAGCATGGCTAATCGGCACAGCGATGGGCAAATGCTGATTGTCCAGGAAGGGGGTTACCACATCAGTTACTCAGCATATTGTCTTCATGCGACGCTAGAAGGTGTTCTGAACCTTGAAGACCCATTGCTGGATGACCCAATCGCCTATTACCCGGAGGACGAGAAGTACACCATGAAAGTTGTCGATGTCATGAAGAAATGCTGGAGAGAATCCATTCCCTTCTTAAAGGACATTTAGAAACGCATACATCTCTTCGACATAGCGACGGTGAACAACCTCAGTTTAAAATCATGTCATAGTCTACACTCATTCCGGAAATGACCAACTTGATTTCACGCATCTTGGGTGGACCCCTGATTCCCGAATTCTTGGTAACAACTCACAATGTTCTTGTACATGTAGTGTATAGGTTTGTTATATGATGTCAATTTGTACTTGCTGCCAACGCTTTGTTTCAGTATGTGAAGATCTCTTGGATCTCTATGCTTTTGGTCTTGTAATGAACTTGTCATGTAAATTGTGTTATGTAAGAGAAGGCAATACAGATATGCAGTCAGTTTTGCTTTTCCTTGAGCTGTTTGACCATTAGTAGAAGTCTTCAGACATCTGCCCGCCAGGCAGTGGAAACCCTTATCGTCAAGTGAGCATGCTTACCTGTTCTTACCACATCACTCATCGTTTGAACAGAGCATATCTCTGTTGCGTGCTGTCCGTTGAAGAGAGCAAGCATATATCTATCTATCCCAAAAGTAGATTGTGCTACCCGAAAAATACTGGAAAGAATCGATATCGATCCCTTCACGGAAGAAAACAAATGGCGGCTGACCTCTTCCAGCCCCCCTTGAATCGCATCGTATTCTATACCTGCCTGTGCGTTTTTCCGCATCATCTCAAGCTGATTTCATAGCAATCATGTAATGCTTTCATGAGTCGTCATCCAGCGTCAGGGTGGACGAATTTTAGCTAGGCCGTGTGTTCGTAGTGAACTTCTGTGGCTAGTGTGGAAGTGCTGCTCTCTTGGCCTTTGTACAGAAATGCTGTAGCGAACGCTTTTGCCAAGCCTACCGTATTTTTTTTTTAGATAAATGACTTTATTACTCAAAAGTTTAAGTATTACACCCGGCCTCTGCATCAAAAATGCACACAGCCGCTTTTGCCAAGCCCACCGTATGTATGATGTAATCAAGTCGTAGCCAATCATACTGAATCTGGACTAGGCGACGTCGACGTTGTGGACGTGTGAGATGTGACTGAAACGTGGCACGCGGATCGAAAGATTCTGCGTGGATAGCTGGGCTGAAAACGAAATTATTTACTCCTCTCCACTTCAGCTCACGAGGACGGACGCGCTTCCGCCGCTGCTCTTGCCGACAGCGCTCGTGCCACACTGCAACAGCTCGGTTTATCTATTCGTTGACGCGGCTTCGAAAAACCTTCGGCCCTAAGGCTGAGCGGGTGGATTTATAGACCATAGCAGAATTTCAGTGTTGCGAGTGAGTGTTACTGCATGTTTCGAATGAGTTGTTTGTGTTAAGAGGACTCTGTTCAGATATATGCTCGTACATAGTATTTTTTTTTAGGGAATTTATCTCGTACAATGACCATTGAAAAGTATCAGACACCCTTGAAAAAGAAAGTTGAGTAGGGGTGGAAACTGCTACTAGACAATTCGAATTTTCGACATTCATATTCGAGAAACTGAAAATGGATGTCCGTAACATCTGAATCCTGACGAAATGAATTTAGTTTTTTGATGAAATGAAAATTAATGTGGCAAATATATTACAAATAAAAATACAAATATGTTATTGAATTTTGAAGATAATATGGATATGAAAATGGATATATTGTATTCGGTAAAATTATGTCAGCCAATTTTAATAATCTAACCCGATATGCAAATTACCAAACATAAAAAGCTAACAAAGTGGTTCAATATATTTTTCTATGATTGAACTTGAACCTATTTATTGTGTATTATATCACCATATTTATCTCTGTGCCGTTCTATAGTCGACTCATTGTAAAACACACGTCTATTATTTCGTTATATTCGTTTGTGTTCCGAATTAAGAAAACATAATTTTAGTAACATCCGATCCACATTCATATTCAACAGCACCCGTATTTATATTTATATTTATATTTATTTTGAAAATATGAAAACAGAGCGTGGGAAGAGATCCGTATCCGATTCCATCGCAAAAAATGAGGCACATACTAGCGGTCCAAATTATGTTTGACCACTCGCGATGACGCAACTTATCTGCACAACAAAGTCCTCCCAACTCCGAAGGTAGATTTAATATTAAAAAACAGGTTCACAAAGGATGTGACAGGAAATATTGAACAACTCGGGGTGTCAAACCAAAACAATCTACCATGAGAATCGGAGATAGATATACGCGTGCGTGAAAAGAGATGAGCGTCTCGTGAATCCTACGGCCAGTCTTCCTTTTCGTGCTTTGTCCCCAGATACCTTTTCGCTTCCGTCCTTCTCCTTCTTCCTCCTCGTCTCCTCCTCTCATCTCCGCTCCGCCGCCCGCCCCGCCATCCGTCCGTCCACCGCCTCCCGCCTCTCCCCATGGGTCTCTTCTCGAACAGGTACTGCTCCGAATCTCCCCATGCTCTTCATCTCCTGCTCCGCGCCATCGCTTATCGAGTCGGTGTAAACGATTTTGTATGTTCGGTTGGTTAATTTTTGTGCGGTTTTCTTTTCCCCATTGTGTTTAGGACCGGGAAGGAGACTCTGAAGGCGGGGGATCACATCTACTCGTGGAGGGCCGCGTGGGTCTACGCGCATCATGGTGCGGAACGTTTCCTCACCCTCCTCTGTGTATTTCCTTGATTGAATCAGATTAATTTCGCTTCCGCGTAGATTTTTTGTGTGTGGCGCTAGTTGATAAATCGGTCGATATGACGATATCTGCAGAACACTGCATCATTGTGCTTATAGGAGATTCAGTCAACTAACTAGTATGCCCATGCGTTCACAACCTGATTTTGGTAACCTTTTATTGCTTTTGTTGGATATATAGACGGAAGGCACAACGCGAGCCCAGCTTTAAATTAATGAAGCCATCACTGGATATCACAAGGTTCTTACACACATAGGGTTAGGCACCCGACAAGTCGATACAAACACAGATAGCATGCAAGCTACCACCGGCCAGCCCAAGGCCTAGACCACCCCAACAGCCTAAAACCTAGGAAGCGAAAAGAAGATATCACTCAGGAGCCTCCCTAACCGACAGGTAGAGTGAACTAATCCTGCCGATCGTCAACTCCAGCACTATAGGGTGTATAAATGACTGTTTTCAACAGTTGGTCGCCATCCCATCAGCCACTCTGGTTCAGATGTGTAAATATTGAAGCTATTATGTTACTGTTCGGCACAACATCTGTTGATGAATTACATATGAAGCATATCATGAACAAATGCATATGGAGCATATATGACCCATTATATATGCCATGAACTTGGCATTCATGCTTTTTTCGGAGCGTATCAGTCTAGGTTTAACTATCTGGCACGTGAGAATCACTTACCAAAAGATAGACAAAAAAGCCAATCTTAGTTCTAATTATAGAAATAATACAGTCCAGCAGCAGTGGCAATGTTGTGGACATTTTTTCTGACAATTGTAGTGTAGTTAGTTGGTAGTGCTATACTGTTGCAGTTTTCTGCTTGTATAACCGTATTCCTTCCACAGGAATATATGTGGGTGATGATAAGGTGATCCATTTTACCAGAGGAAGGGACCAAGAGGTCGGAACTGGGACAGTCATTGATTATCTTCTCGTGAGTTCTGGCCCTACTAGGAGCACCACGCCATGCTTGGTATGCAGCAGCAATGAAGCCACCGCCGCAACTGAGACAAATGGTGTCACGTCCTCTTGCCTCAGCTGTTTCCTGGCGGGGGTGCCCTCTACCGTTTCGAGTATGCTGTCAACCCGGCCCTTTTCCTTGCCAAGGTGCGAGGAGGGACGTGCACGCTTGCCCCCACTGATTCCGGTGAGGTGGTTGTCCGCCGTGCCAAATACTTGTTGACCAATGGTTTTAGGTGCTATAGCCTGTTCAAGAATAATTGTGAGGACTTCGCGGTATACTGCAAGACTGGTCTGCTTGTGGCTGAGCAAGGTACCGTCGGGCTGGGGCAGAGTGGGCAGGTTGTCTCCATCGTTGGCGGGCCGCTTGCTGCTGTGATTTCGACCCCTTTCCGCCTAGTTACCACAAACATCTATGGAATGGCGGTGATGGCTGTCGGAGTGTACTGTGTCAGCAGGTATGCAGGTGACATTGGCAACCGTGGAGACGTGCTGAAAGTAGAAGTGGAGGACCTGACTGCCGGACTCGCAAGCGGCCGGATTCGTCCGGCGAACATCAGTCAGCTGGCAACTCCAGGACAAGTCCAAGTTCCGGCCGTGACCACACTTGTTGCGGCTTAGAATGCTGCACTGTTGTAAAATCTGCAGATGTACACATCACCTTCAGTACCATGTACTATTTACCCCCAAAATCGTTGTTCAGACCTGCTAAAACTGTGCCAAGAGTGAACTTCCCATTCGGCAATAGCTGTATCTGGAATCTCGTATCTACTACGATCGTGTATGGATTGTCTAGTATTGTATGAAGTTTGAAGAACTGGTGTGGGGATTTACTCGAATTTTTACAAAGATATTTGGTCCTGTCTATTTCTGGCATCTAAACTTACTTCCTAGGGAGACGATTGCACATTGCAGAACTTATCACCTGCTAAAATCTGTTATGCCCTGTTCGGATGTTGATATTCGGGCTAGATATTGGATATTCGCTACCTCTCCGTCCCGAATATCCTAATTGGAGCTGTTTAGATGTACTCGATATTCCGGCCGTATATTCGCATACGATATTGAGGAGGGCACCGGCAGTGGAAAAAACGTACGATATTGAGGAGGGCACCGGCAGTGGAAAAAAGGACCCAGCGAATGTCGAGCCCAACGGCTCGACATTGGGTAGATATTCGCGAAGCCCTCGTCTCCTCCCGTGCGAACCAGAGCGGCGGCGGCGCATCGGTAAAGCTACCTCGCCCGCCTCTCCTTCCCGGCGCCCGCGTCCCTCGCCCGCCCGTCCTTCCCAGCGCCCGCCTCCCTCGCCTGCCTCTCCTTCCCGGTGCCTAGCCCGCCTAGCCCCGCCTCCATCTCATCCTCCCGTGGTTTTTTTGTGCAGGGATGGATTCGGGAGCTCCGGCGGCCGGTGCAGGGATGGATTCCGGCGCGGCAGCTACGCGGTATGGATCTTCTTCATCTCCTTCATCTCCATTCGCAGCCCACAGCAGTATTGCATTTGTGTGATGTAGATCCGATAGAGGACCAGGTAATGGCATTATGGTACGAGGTTAGGTTGACTGGCTGCTTGTGTGATGCTTTGATCACAACTCTATATAATGACAAGTTGCGAGGTTCAACCAGCTACGAGGTTAGAAGGGTCACTTGGTAAATCCACACACTCTTCTGATAGTGTATATGGTTTGTGTGATCTGCTTGTGTGATGTGCTGATTTTTTGATAATGCTTGTGATGAATTGTACATGATTGTGTTGAAGTATACATGCTTCTAATAAATTAATTTTGATAATGCTAAAATTTGTGTCACATATAATTTCTGTACATTGTAGTTGCGAAATGTCGGACGAGTTAGCATTGGTTAATTATATATCAGAAGAGAACAGAAGAAGGAAGAGAAGAAGGCTTGTGTTCATGAAACAATACCTTGAATGCACTCTTCTTGCTATGGCTTATGTTACTACACAAAGGTTTCCAAGAGAGTTAGGAGCCTTTACCGATGAGGAACATAGACTCTCTCTTCGAAAGTATTTGTTGAAAGATATGTATGATGGGACTGAAATTGCTTGCTTTGATCAGCTTCGTCTAACAAAAAGAAACTTCCATGACTTGTGTGCTATGTTGTGTGAGAAATGTGGCTTACGGGGAGTGTGTATGTTGCTATGGAAGAAAAGGTTGCTATGTTCTTGCTTGTTCTTGGTCATGGTTTGAAAATGAGGTTGTTGCGAGGGCAGTACAAGAGGTCCTTAGGGACTATTAGTGCACACTTTTCTGATGTGTTAAATGCCATCCTTCGTCTACATGGAGAGTTCATTAAACTGCCAGATCCTTCTGTTGAACCTCCCAATGATTACAAATGGAAGTGGTTTCCCAATGCACTTGGAGCATTAGATGGCTGCCATATTGCTGTAACTGTTGATGTGCCTGACCAAGGACGCTACAGAAATAGAAAACAAGCTATCAGCACTAACGTGCTCGGTGTTGTTGACTGGAACATGAAATTTCTTGATGTCTTGCCTGGTTGGGAGGGTTCAGCTTCTGACTCTAGAGTTCTACGTGATGCAATGAGAACAAGTCGCCAAGATGCATTTGCTGTACCTAATGGTACTACTTTTTATCTTGGCTTTTTGTTTTAATTGCTTGTGTTCTTAGCTAACTAACTTTGCATAATTGACCATAGGAAAATACTACCTGGGTGATGCTGGTTACACCAATGAACCTGGATTTCTTACTCCATTTAGGTCCACTCGGTATCACTTGAAAGAGTGGGCAGCAAGTGCACAGCAGCCCAAAAAACCTGAGGAATTATATAACTTGCGTCACGCTCGTGCTAGAAATGTGGTAGAAAGAACTTTTGGGCTGTGGAAGAAAAGATTTGCTATCTTGCGTACTGCGAGTTTCTTTGACATAGAGGACCAGGTAACATATGTCCATATGGTCTTCGAATACAAACGCTAATAATAGCTAGTTGACTTATGCTCAGTATGAACTAATATTTGTGCAGATTCGAATTATTAATGCTTGTGCTGTGTTGCACAACTATGCAAGGGATATGCAGTACGCGATGGACGACATCTTGTTGGAGGAGGTGGATAATGAACTAGCAGCTCAGCCAATTGAGGCTAAAGATGGTGCTGGATACATTACTTGTGGTAGAGTCACTAATGCATGGAAGAACTTTAGGAAGCAATTTGCTCAAGACATGTTTGCTGATTACGTTGTTGCCCATGCAGAACAACAGGGGTAGTACCATTAGTGGGTTAGGTAGCTGCAAGTAAAGCCTTTTGGGTATTTTGTACTACGATGGTGCCTTTTGTACATGCCTCCCTGTGACAAATATATTAATACATATATATGATATGATCTTGCTTCGTCTGTGTTTTTTTATTGCTAATACAATTTGTATGTCTACTGTTTTTCGTCCTTATTTCTTGTGCAGGTCCATGGAGGAAGCACCGGCCAAGAAGTTTGGAAGAGTTTACACGCAGTGGACTCCGGAGATGGACCGTGCCTTGTTGGACGTGCTTGTTGAGCATCACAACAATGGAGACCATGCTCAAAATGGATGGAAGTCACATGTGTATCGCCATGCTATCAAGAATGTGAACGACAAGTGTGGGGTGGCCGTCACAAAGGACAAAATCGTAACAAGGTGCAAAACCTTTGACAAGCACTATGAGATTGTAAGCAAAATTCTTTCTCAGAGTGGATTTGGCTGGGATTGGGACACGAATGTGTTACAAATGGACAGCGAAGAAGTGTGGGATAGATATGTGGAGGTATGTGACATGTCTCTAGCTCATTCTAATTTTTTGTAACTTGGCAATGTAACTCATGTTTGTACGTGCTTTCAGGCTAATGAAAATGCAGCTATATACAAGAACAAGGTAATCCACAACTAGAATGAGATATGTACTATCTACTCAAAAGACCATGTGACCGGTCAAGGTGCTAGGACCGGTGCGGAAACTGAAATTGAGACTCAAACTATACCACCAACACAAGAGAAAGAGACCAATGATATCTCTCCTGAATGTGCTGGGCCATCAAAGAAGCCACGTATGGGTGAAGCAATTATGTGCATGCTTGGAGATATGAAGATGTCTTGGAGTGATGCAATGAAGTCGACGGAGTCATTACATATGCCCCAGGTTACTCCTCCTTCTGTGGTACTTGCTGCACTTGGTGACATACCAGAGTTGTCTCAATCTGACAAACTGAGAGCTTATGGGAAGCTAATGTTGTTGTTGAAATATTGGAGAATTTTACGTATTTGTCTAGCTGTTGTTTGTACCGTAATATGTGGTTGTTTTGCACATTTTGTCATGAATATAACAGTACAATGATCAATGTCTCGAAAAACTGCTTTTATAACATCCAAACAACATTTGATATTCAAACTCAATATCTTGTCTAGCTCTGAATATCTTACACATCCAAACAGAAAATATTGACATTCATACTCAATATCAATATTCCATGATATTGATATTCAACCCAATATCAATATGGAGCTCCCAATGCGAACATCCGAACGGAGCATTATTGACAGCAGATTCGAATTTGTAGGATTCGTCTTCTTTTTCCTATTTCTGAGTCCGTGGGTGGAATTCTGTCTTGGAACTTTGTTCGCAGATGCATCTTGGTTTGAGGTTGTTGATTGTGTTTACATTATGAAGTATTCCTTCTGTTCCATATTATAATATGTTTTGGATATTTCAATCTAGAATACTCATGGACTGAAATTAGTGAACAGACACACTTAAACTGGCTGGTTTAGAAAAAATTAGAACATCTTGTAATTTTGAACGGAGAGAGTAGGAAGGAAGCACCGCAACAATATGCGAGGTCCTGTCTTAAAATGAGTTCATATCTAAAAAGCAAATTTGGGGGCAAGTCAATGGGGCTCCATTGTACGAGAGTATATACATTTTTTTAGAAGCTTACGAGAGTATACATGATAGTGTATGAAGTGATTTTTTCCTCTTTTTTTTTTTGCTTTTGGGAGGAGACAGAAATAATTGATCTATTTTTGTATTTGCTCATTTCTGGATCATGGGCCAATTTATTCTGTCGATCAGATCAAAGCCCAGATGCATAGTTGCCCTGAATTGCCAGGATGGAAGATATCATCTCACTCGGCTTAAGGCCCATACACCACATATGCATGCAGGTTAGTTGATAACAAACTGATTTTGATCCCGCTCAAAAAACAAAGAGCTAATAACACTGGACATACATAAACTTGTCCAGCATGTGCAAACTCATACAACAACTTGTAACTTGGGGTGGAATGGTACACTAACTTGTCATCCGGTGCAATTTGGTCCAAAATCGTCCTGAGAGCGACACGTGGCATTGGTATTTTTATAGAAAAACGCTTCACTTATCCCTATCGTAATATGTGCCCTTCCGTTGATCCATCGATCTCGCCGACTGAGCAACCAGGCGAGAAGAAACGACGGCCGAGCACGGAGCGAACGGAGCGAAGCTTCGAGGTTCGCTCCGTGCTCGGCCGTCGTTTCTTCTCGCCTGGTCGCCATCTGGTTCAAGAACCACCGCCCAAGCTGGAAAACCAAGCGGGTCGAGCTGACCAGTGACGACGGCATCGCCGTCGCGCACGGCGCCGAATCGCGGAAGCTCGTCTCAAGCTCCAACGGCGCGTACGCACGCCCCTGTAGATCGCCTCAAGACGGCCCGTCGGCATGCACATGGCCACGGGGATTCCCTGAACTAACAACCACCAATCCAACAGATAGTAATTTGACAAGCTAACTAATCGAAGTTGTAGAACCTACTAATGGAAGCTGCAGACCATAGTAACTGAAATTATTTTGCAGAATGTATACTAGTTAATTCGAGCTAGAGGCAGAGCAGCTGCAGGGGGAGTTAATCGAAGCTGCATCTCACGGATTGGACAGCCAAACCACGATCCTGGTGGCATTATATGGATGAGAAGGAGCGGAGGGGCTGCTCGGCGGGAGGCCAGGCGGCTTATCGCCGTGGAAGGTGCCACCCATCGTCGCCGGCGCCACGCCTTCTCTGCCAGGCTTGGGGTAGCCTTGACGCGTTTGTCGGCCGCCTTTACGTCGCCTTCGAGGAGCACGGCGCCAATCCCTTGCGCCGTCCGACTCTAGCTCCGTGATGTGAGGGACAGCCAGGACAATTTCGGCGGCAGTCGCAAATGCGCAGCGACTGTCGACATATTTCTTGAGCAGGCCATGATGTTCAACAGCCGCTCATGGCTGCTGCTCTATGGCGACGGCCACACGATGGTTGGCTCAGTCGGCGAGATCAATTGGGGATTAGTGCAAGGACACGAGGGTGATAGGGATATAAATAAAGGGGGTTTTCTATAAAAATACCAATGCCACGTGTCGCTCTCAGGACGATTTTGGACCAAATTGCACCGGATGACAAGTTAGTGTACCATTCCACCCCAATTTACAAGTTGTTGTATGAGTTTGCACATGCTGGACAAGTTTATGTATGTGCAGTGTTATTAGCTCAAAAACAAAACAAAAAATTATTTTCGTGGTCTATATACGAGGATTTCGAAATTTTGTGACGCCCTTTTACTTCGTTGAAGATGTCGTACGGACTCTGCTTCGAGTACCACTCCATAGTACTATAATTTTCGGTAAGCTCTGCATGACAGGGCAAGAGAAGATCATAAGAAACTTTGTTGTCTAATTCTACTACTACCTCCGATCCATATTAGTGGGCACAACTTTGTCTAGATACACATGTATCTAGTCTAAATACTTAACTAGATACATATGAATTTAGACAAAGCTATGCCCACTAATATGGATCGGAGGGAGTACTACGGATGGTGCTGCTGTTTGTTGAAGATGACGGTGAACGCTGGAGCTGGTAGTGGTAATGACCGATCCATGCTGAAATCCTCCCACCATCTGGCCACGAACTTGGTTGGATCTCGGAGCTGCCTGTCTCGTTGTAGCAACAATAATTGAGGCGTGAAGGCATGGTAAATCCTCTATAACTAGCTAGGGCCAAATGTGGCCTTTGAAGCAACTAGTGGCAGCTGTTTCAGATTGTGAGCTACGTCCACACCACCGCCCACAGGGCATGTCGTTGGAATCCCAGTGCATCCATCCATCCATCTATCATGGCATTGGCAGCATCACCATGTGTCCACATGTCTATACGAGGAAGGACATTGATTGATCGTACTAGGAAGAGGTGAACAGATTGTTCACAACAGGAAAGCCCGGCAGCTGTTAAATAGGACTATATAGTATATATATCGACAAACAAAAATTTAAGAAAAATATTATTACATAGTATCGTTTCTATCCCAGATGTATACTCCATGGCCCTGAACCACACGCAAGTTAAGTACTTCTGAGCTTGGTAAATGAGTTGACGTCGACAGATCGATCGATCATGGCCTGTACAGAGCTGCTTCCAGTCCTTGGCAGCCCAACACTTTGCTCCACACATCGTCGCCGCCGCCGGGGACGCCGGCGTCGTGGAGGCCCATGCCGTCTACCTCGGGGAGTGAATCGAACGGCTCGTACTTGGCCTCCTGGTTCCACGCCGACGGGAGGATCAGATCGCCGCTCTCCGCTGCCAGCCCCAGCGAGTCGTAGCAGCTCTGGACGTCCACGCTGAAGCTGAGCTCGCCGAGCGCCGCCTGCGTGCGCGCGACGTCAGCGCACTGCATCATGCCCGTTGCGCTGCCGAGCTGATCCGTGCTGCTAGCCGGCCCGCAGAGCTCGCCGAACCCGTGGTGGCTCGGGTCGGACAGGGCCGGCGGGCTCATCTCCGTGCTTGACCCACTCAGTGTGTCGACTGCAGGTTCCGGCACGACGGCGCACTGCTCGGCTAAAGACTGGTGGCCCAAGAACTTGGAGTAGAGCAATCCCAGATCGATCGTCGACCCATCGGCGGCTTCGGTAGGCTTGTCGGAGGACGCAGGCTGGTGGCCGGGCTCGGGCGGGCTGCCAGCCATGCCTTCGAGGAGCAGGTCGGGCCGGATCACCGGGCCGTGGAACCGGTGAGAGAGCGCTGCTGCGTCGTGGTTCGCCGAGGCGGCTTCTGCCACCGACCGCACCGGCTTGCCCCGCCGGTTCTTGCGGCACCCGCCGCCGACGGGCACGTTCCGGAGGGACCCGCCTTTGGTCCAGTACCGGCGGCAGCCCTTGCAGAAGTAGCGGGGCTGGCTGAGGCTGTAGTTGTTGTAGTAGCAGAACTTGGTGTTGGGCGAGTCGCAGCGCGGGCAGTTGGGCGCCACCTCCACGTTCGGCCGGTACCGCCGCGGGTCGATCAGTGCCGCGCGCCGTCCGGCGGCGGCGGCGGCGTAGGCCAGCATGCTCTCGCAGTGAGAAGACAGCATGGCGACGAGACGCGAATCGAGGAAGAGATCGGCGAGCGGGAGACCTGGAGGAATGTAGGAATGCGGTGATGTGAGCCGATTTGGAAGCTTGCAGGTCTGCGGGAGGAGAGAGGAGAGAGGAGAGAGGAGGGAGGTGTATATATACGTGGGAGGGACGGTGGGGGAGCTAGCGAAGGCAGGTCGAAATGTTTTCTTCGGTTGTGGTAAATCATCCTTTCATGCGCTATGGCGCCCTTGCACAATCTGAGCCGTCGGTTCCAGCCATCCGACGGACAGGATTGAGCGTTGACAGCGCATATTCAACGCTCAATCCTGTCCGTCGGATGGCTGGAACCGACGGTTCTTCGGTTGGCCATGGTGCATGTGCATGTGATTGTGAGTTTGAGCTGGTAACTAATTACGTGGCCGTTGCCAGCTGTTAACATGGTTTCTTTAGTTTCAGAAAAATGAGTTCATATCTGAAATCATGAAATTTAGTGAATTTCAGCGATTTTGGTTTTTGTTTCGGTTAGATGACCGAAATTTTCTCTTAAAATCATTAAATTCTCAAAACATACTAAAATATTTAAAAATGTTTTTTAAATTCATTTGTAGTACTGAAATATTTTGACCGAAAGGTAATAAATTCGGTGTCTACCGAAATCACTGAAATTTAGTGAATTTCGACGAAATCTCACGGAATTTTAAAATCATGACCGTGGTGGCGATTGTTGGTGGGCGGCTAGTTTGGTGGTGGCAAGGCCTCGTCTTGTGTGGCTCTGGTGCGACGGAATCATCCGAAGGTTGTGGATAGGGTTTTGCGGGAGAAATCCTTGTCGGCTCAACCGACACCGACGCGATGCCGCCTCTGGGTGGCATCATCCCTTCTTGAAGGGCGTCGTGGCTACCCTTCGTCCGCATCCCTCAGTGTGCCGGGGGAAACCCTAGGATCAATGCGCTGGTCCGGGCAGCAGCGTGGGCGTGCCTTCTTGAAGGTGCTGCTTGGTACGCGTTGATTCAGTGCTAGGAGTGTGGTGGTACTTCGTCGGAGAGGGCGCAGGCGCGCAGCGGTCACGAGTCACTGTAGCTTTGTCAATCCGCATTTGTCTCCATTTTCTTTTTTTTGGCTGTTTGTTTGCTGCTGCCCCGGCATTTCAAAACTGTTGGTTGTATCGGGTTGTTGCTATATTTATATAGCGGGGCTACGGCCTATTTCGTCACTATATAGTCAGGCTCGAACGGAAGATTCATGTGAAATCTCTTATAGTAATTTATTTGGAACTGATGAATTTTAACGATTTGCACATAAACAAGTTAATTTCCGTGGCAATCCATTCCAGGGAAGAAAATCCCAGTTTCAGACAGATCGACGGGTCCTAGTCTGGTGTCACTGTAACAACTCGGACACAGAGCTAGGCCGTGACTAGACCAATGATAAGATCCATGGTCGAAGTGTTGAAAAACCTCAAATCAAGAGGTACCATCCCCAACAACCGCCAGTGTTTGTGCGGTCTCTTCAGTGGACAGTGGATACAGTAGCGTGTGTTGATCACGCACACCACTGCCATAAACAACCACAGTGCGATCCATTGAATGTGGGCGTAGAAAATTTTCACGCTCAAGAGGAAGCACTGAGCTGGAGGTTTAATTAGCACTAACAAGACAGTGGAGAAATGTTTAATATCTCGCGACTTTGGGGTGTACGATGTCTCGCCGGCCCGGCCGCAGATATTGGCATGTACAGAGATCAGACTTTGCACTCCGCTCACCGGATTCATGAGGTGTGGCGCGTACGTCAGTCCGTCTAGAAGCTAGCTAGGCACCGGCGACAAGATGACCGAGTATGGTGCGTGATCGCTGGCCCTTCCACGGTTAGGCATTGGGATGCGCCGACCGGCCAGTGGTCACAGCTTGCATTGCATGGCGAAGAAATCACCACTATACCACGAACTGACAAATTCATGACGGCTAACTTCATTCGGTGACGGTCCGGCGTAGTCCGTCAAGAAAGTAGCAGTGGATACCGCGTCGACGTGATTAGACGTTACATTCCTCGAGGCTTAACGAATACTCCCTCCGTTTTTCGTAATAGTACAATATTTGTTTTTGCGGGGTACCAAAACTTTTTATATTATGGAACGGAGAAAGTACATGTTAAGACCGATGTGAGCCGTTGTTCGAACCTAGGAGTGTTCCTGACAGTGCGAGGACGGAGCAGTAGCTCAGCGATTGGGTGCAACCCGAGTTCGAGCCCCGTCGGGGCAGAATTTCAGGAATTCTCGCGAGGGAGGTCTCCTTAAGTCCTTGTATGAAAAAAAATACCACTAAGGGCTAATCTTGGTAGGTCTTGTTTTCTTCCGGACAGTCCATATCCATGTGAGGAATCACGCTACCAAACGTCACGAAGACTTCGTGGGCCATCAGGAACATGCAAACTGGGCGCGGGTCATATTTTGGGCGCATTTTGTTCCTCACGTGTGAAAATAACGCCTTTTTTGGCTTTTCAAGCGTGTTAGATGTCGTTCTCCACCCGTTCCTCATTTCTTTCCCTCACGCATCCACCATAGTCGGGTCTGGTGTAGTGACTAGCGATAGATGGTCGTTGCTACACTCTCGTGGTCTCATATTCTATATTCTTGTTGCTCGAGGTCCACGTCGACGGTTCATGTTCATTGTCGTCCTCCTTCTCATCTGTCTTGGTAATCTAGCGGTGCTCCACTTGATTATGAGGGGTTTGCCACACATTCCTATTTAGTCTGTTGTTAGCGATTTTGTCGATATCTGGAAGTGTCTCGGCGCGACTGCTAGCATCAGATTAACTACCGTGAGTCAAGGCTGGCACATAGGCCAGGGAAAAATGGCAGCTGTCCAAGGGCCCGAGAAAAGAAGGGTCTAAAATGGTAAAGTATATAGTAATCTCTATGCAATTGTTCATTAGCCCTGTAAAAAATTAAAGTATGATTGACTCCACCAACACAAAAATTTGAATATGATTTTTTACTTTATAATATGCCTAAAAATAGTAAAAATATATATAAATGTATTCCACAAGATAAAATGCAACGATATCATTTATAAAAACTCAATCCATACGCTTTGGTAATTAATGGTCAAATACTTGAATAAAGATGGTGAAAATCATGTGTGCCCTACATTTTGGGACAGATGGAGTATCTTAACTTAATAAAAGGGTTAATATGCGGAAGAAAATACCTTATACGAGCCACTTAGAACGTAACAACAAACCAATGTGACCCTCTTGGTACCAAGCTTAGTTAACATGATATTCTTTTTCCAGTGTCTTGCGGGTTTTACGGAAATCTACGTAAATAGATTTCCATGTTTAGTTCTGTGCAACAAAATTTATTACAGAGGACTTGTGTACTCCAGATGATAACAAGCACGTCGCATAAGGTCATATTAAATAATAAAATGTACATAACCAAAAAAAATAAATAGAATCCACACTACGTTCTTCATTTATGATTACTCAATTGAATATTTTTTCCATACCAAGTACAAATTATGTATACTTTGTTAAATTCTGACTTGGTGGACAATATTGACCACGAAAAAGGTGCATTTTATATACTTCCAAGTTTATATAAAGATGCCTACTTAATCATACACTAGAAACTGCTATTAAAACATTTGCTATATGATACCCTTTACGGATGTTTACCATAAATATTTATAAATTATATAGATTATGCACCGTAGAAAACGTAGATCTATAACATAACTTGTTACAAAAAAAAGTTTAGTATCTTTTAATGAACTCATTACGAACAAAAGCACACTAATTCATTTTAGTAATATTACTTGTTATGTGGCTAAACTATGTGAATAGAAATAACTTTATAATCATAATACTATAACATGCTAAAAACAAGATGTAGGAAAGTATAAAAGTTTAGTATAAATTGTAGTCATTTTGATTCACCCCTGCCTAATGAATTTATTGAACCAGCCCTGCCGCGAGTACAATAGAATTGATATTATCATGGATGGTGATAACAATGTGGACAAAACTATGGTCGCCAAGACTACGGTTGTCATGGTCATACCGGCGACCAAGACAAATGATTTTTTTTCTTTATGTTGATACCCTTAGCACCGTTGATTATGTCATACTCGAATTAGATAGATTGTTTTACAAGTTGATATGTCGCATGTCTAGTTTTACTATGTTAGTTAATTAATCTCATAAATATTATTGTCATGACATTAATTCCCATGTGTCTCCTCCGGAACTATAGATTGGACACCGTACTAGAGCATCTACAAGGAAATCAAAGATTTTTATGAGATTATACCCTATTCAAGTTCGCAAAGTTACCCTTGTGAGTAATATGGTACTGCATTGTTTAGTGCAATTAGGTAAGTGTGATTCAAGCGGTATGTTGCATGAGTTATCGCCGACATGCGCGGTGGCCCTGATGGCAATGCTTGTATAAAAATTATTTACAAATCAATACTCCATGTTGAGTTTGGATTCTCCGTCGGTCGAGACTAATCGACGCTAAACAATAAAACGGTTGAGGCCTCTAGATTTAGATAGATATGAACTTCTCGTCGTCATACCTCTAGGTGATATATATACGGTAAAATCTAGCGAGAGTGGCGGAACACCGAGAGCGAGATCAATAGAAGAAAGAATGGAAAGGATGACAATAAGGCTAGATCACGCCGGACTAGTGTTGTTCTTTTGTTCATAGCAGACTGAGCCTTTTTTTTTACCACAACCAGTTGAGTCGGCTCAGCTCATATAGCTTCAAAAGTTTAGAAAAAATTACAGCCTGCTCGGAGGTAGGTTGATCAGTGAAACCCAAAAGTTCAACTAGTGCGTGCGTCGTGCCACCACGGGACCAGTTCTGCCGCGCCTCACACGGGGACAACAAGAAAATACTGCGCGCGTTGCAGCGGAAATTTCGTTAAGAACTTTGAATAATGAAAATATATGAAACACATGAAATATGAAGTTGTTTACAGAAATCACATAATGGTCGGAGAGGTTATATTAAAATGAAGTGAAATCTCTAACTATATGAAAGATGAGCAATTCTGCGAGCTGTGAGCGCTCGAGACACTATTCACTGCTACAGAGTTGAACAGTGCCGCGGTTATTTTACAAAAAAGAACCTACGCTTTCTGTGAATTGCTCCGCAGTCCACACCTTCTACGCACGAAGGACCTATTCGTGATTTTGCGAAAACACAGAGGCTTTGCTGCAAAACGATCCAACACATCTCCTTCCCCGTGCTCCTCTCCTTCCTCTGGGCGGAACCCTAGCCGCACGGGCTCCGCCGCGTCGCCGCCATCTCTGGCCTCCCGAGAGCGAACCGAAGCATCCAAAAGCTCCGCCGTCCTCCATTCTTCCACGCCATCGAGTTTGACGAGCTGGGATGGCCTGTACCGAGCGAATCGCGCATTCTTCTCCAGGTCCGGCCGCCGGCTTTCGAGCAAGTTTCCGGCGCCGTCGGCGACCTTTGATTGGCGGCGCCGCCACCTTTCGGCAGCGCGCGTCCGCGCGCGTCCAACGCGCCAACTCGCGCGATCTCTCACGCGCTCAAACTGTCGAATCGATCCCGTGTTCAACAGCACCAGAACCGTGCTGCCATTGCTGACGTCAGCATGCTATCATGGTGGGACCGGTCTGCCAGTCTCTATTCTTTTCGCACATGGTTTTGGAAATTAAAAAAACTCTGACATGTGGGACCAACTTGATTAAAAGAATTCCAGAAAAATAATTAATATTGTAAAATCAATAACTTTTTACATATTTACCAGAAAAATGTATTCAACATATCAAAATGTTCAGAAAACTAAATCCAATCAGTTTATGTTAAAATTAATACATATTTGAACAATTCAAATTGGCACATATTTAAAAATAACTTAAACACATTTTATCTAACTACAAAGTATATTATCCATTGTAACACAAAAAAAAAACATTAAATTTGGAAATGTTTTTGGGAATTAATAAACCTCTGACATGTGAGACCAACTTGATTAAAAGAATTCTAGAAAATAATTAATATTATAAAATCAATAACTTTTTAACTGTTTAACAGAAAAATGTGTTCAATATACCAAAGTGTTCAGAAAACTAAATCCAATCAGTTTATGTCAAAATTAATACATGTTTAAGCAATTCAAATTGGTAGATATTTAAAAATGACCTAAACACATTTTTTCTAATTACAAAGAGTATTATCTACTGGAAAAAAATACAAAAAAATAAATTTATCACAAAGGGCGTGGCGTGTTAAAGCTTACTTAAATACAAACCTACAAACACAAAACTATATACATCAATTCTGTAATTCCAAAATACAAAAAAATACAAAAAAATAAATTTATCACAAAGGGCGTGGCGTGTTGAAATTTTGAATTTCGCATTTGGGTTGTGGGTCCCATTGTCATCAATTCTGTAATTCCAAAATATCCTAAAAAATTTAAAACACATATCTTTTGATCTATAATTTTAATTATTGCAAACAAAGCGTTAAAATTGGCAGTAAAATGCAATTTCCTGGATAATTCTTTCCCCAAATATTTTTTTATGAATTTTTAACAAATTCACATAATTAGATCCTTTTACCTTCTGGAAAGAGGAAATCGCATACGAATAACTTCTCGCTATTAACAATTTAAAAAATTCAACTATTTACAAATGTAAACTTTAAAAAAAATTCAATGCATTTAAAACTAAGCAACTTTTGACTGCGGACATTTTCAAATTTAACTTTTTTACACCACAGTATTTACAAATGTGACTAATATATCAACATGCACACACAAAAAATGCTCACTACTTATGCCATCAATTTGCTAAATATTTGCAACTACGATAAAATATATGAAAGTCCTTACAAAAAATACATGCAACATATTTGAAAATTTCAATTTGCTAAAAAAAATAGAAGTACTCCAGAATATATATATATATATATATATATATATATATATATATATATATATATATATATATATGTATCTCACATATTATCTCACAAATTGCATTCCTCCTAATTATGGAGTTGAAACAAATGCTTATGGTTTATTTCAAGTATATCCAAACACTCCAATTTTTTAAATATCTGAGAATACTCAATATGACAAACTGCTTCTTCTACAATAAAATATATCATAATTATCGCAAAAAAATTACATGCAACTCATTTGAAAAATTCAATTTGCTAAAAAAATAGAGATGCTCTAAAATATGCATTCTCTCTAATTATGGAGTTCAAATAAATATTTATGGCAGTTCACTACTCTAATTTAAAAAATGTTAGTACAAAATACACTCATTTGTTTTTTACATAGTTCAGATTTTGAAGAAATACTTTCAAGCTACAATTTTATTCGACTCACTGCCCACTGCATTTTCCCAAATGAGTGTATTTTGTATTCCAAATATGCTTAATATTTTGTGCATATAATTTCCACAGCAACGCGCGGGGTAAGTAATAGTTTCTCAGTTGGATCACTCACCTAAAAGTTACAAGTGCACTTTTGATCGTTTTAATTTTCTCATTAGTCATTACATGAAAATGTTTCACCTAATACTAGGAACTACTGTATGACCTCATAATCCCATTAGAACTTTCCAATTGATACTAACAGAAAATTCATTCTAATATATCTGTATGATTGCAACTTCATGTTCTTTGCTATGCATTTGATAGGTTGAATTCTCAAGAATGTACTACTCCTTTTAGTAGCATAGCCATTGTGTTCCTCTTTTAATTTTCTTCTCTTTCCTACTTTGGTTCTTTTCGTTTAAATGAATTATTTGTCAGAGAACTATTGCGCAAGTGACAACAGTCTGGAAAAAAAGGACTGTTGGATTGTTGAATTATGTGAAGTTGAATTAATAAATGCTCATATAATGCATTTCCTCTCCAAATGAACTTAAATTAAACATTTGACTTTGGTTAATATTTGTATATGATCTAAATGAACTTCCTCTAAATATAGATTTCAATTAAATAAATGCGCTTTTTCACTCATTACGGACTTAAAATAAATATTACTGACAAATATAAACATATTCGAACATTTCAATGTGCAAAAAAAAAAATGAAATACTCCAAAATATATCAACATGTCCACAAAAATGAATGCCACTTATTTACAACAAAAAAACAAACATATTTGAACATTTTGTATTGATGAATATTTGGAAAAAATCAAGATGCACATCCTCTAATTATGTGAAGTTGATCCTCTAATAATTGACTAAAATTGAACACTTCAAATTGGTAAATATTTAGATGTAATCTAAATAAACTTTCTCTAAATATGGCATTCAATTGAATGAATGTGCATTTCCAAAAATGAGATACTCCAAAATATATCAACATGCTCACAAAAATTAAATGCCAACTATTTACAACAAAATACAAACATAATTTATGGCAAAAAACAAACATATTTGACAATTTTGAATTGGCGAACATTTGAAGAAAAAACAAATGCACTTCGCACAATTATGTGGAGTTGAATTTAACAAATGCTCACACTACGCATTTCCTCTGATTATGGACTCTAATTGAACATTTCAATTCAACAAATATTTGGCAAAAAACTAAACTAAATTTCTGTAAATATTAAATTCAGATGCAATTCCTCAAAATATATACTGACTTTACTAAATGCTCATATAATGCATATCTTCTGATTACAGAACTAAATTAATTATTTATGCTACCGTACAAACATAACCAAACATTCAAATTTGCTACGTATTTGAAATTATCCTAAACGACAAATTCCGATGCATTTCATAATTCGAATTACAACAGGTACGACGTACCACCGAAACATAATCAAACATTCAAATTAGCTAAGTATTTCAAATTACCCTAGACGACAAATTCCGACGCATTTCACATTTCAAATTACAACAAGTGCAGCGTATCGCCGCATCCAGATACCTAGAAAAAATTAAAATTGGTAAATATTTAGAAATAATTCAAATACATTATTTCTAACTAAAGTTAAAAATTTATGTCAACATAAACAACATATTTAAACACTTCAATTTGCCAAATATATGGATATTTTTAAAACTATATAAAAAATACTCTGAAAAAACCAACGCTAACTACGTATGCCAAAACACAAAACATATTTGAACAATTAAAAATGATCAATATTTGGATGCAATATAAATGAACTTTTCCGAATTGTGAACTCGAATCCAAAAAATATGCATTACCACTAACTACATACTTAAATTAAATATCATTTACAAAAAAAAGCATATTTGAACATTTTAGATTGTTAAAATATTGGAGATACTCCAAAATATATCAACATGATCAGAACAAACATATTTAAACAATTAAAATTGGCTAATATTAGTATACAAACTAAGTGAACTTCATCCAATTGTGGATTTAAATTTAATAAATGCTCACAAGATACATATTCTCTAATTATGGAGTTATCTTACAAATTTATAAAAAAATCAAACTAACAAAAGCGCGGCGTGACGACGCGCCAAAATTCCAAATTTGTAACTCATAACAAATACCAAATTTATTTCAACATTTCAATTTGGCCAACATTTTGACACCACACGAACAAACTTTCCCTAAATGTGGAATCAAATTCAAATAGATTGTTCTGATTTCAATTAAATATTGACGTCGAAATACAAACATGTTTGAGCATTTCAAACCTTCAAATATTTGAATATTGTACACAATATATCAGAAATGCACACAAAAAAATGCTACCTATTCATAACAAAACAAACAAATGTTTCAACACTCCAATTTAGCCAACATTTTGGTCAACAAAAAAATAAAATATATATTGCACAAAAAAAATCACAAAGGGCGTGGCGTCAAATGCTACCTATTCATAATAAAACAAATAAATGTTTCAACACTCCAATTTAGCCAACATTTTTGTTAACAAAAAAAATATATTGCACAAAAAAAATCACCACCACGCCAAAATTCAACTAGTTGTTGTATATTTGATGACAAATAATGGTGCCTTGGATGCATGGCTAAAAAAATATGTGTGGTGGATAGATTGCATGTACAATATAATATAATTAAATAAATATTAGTATGTTATGATGTTGATACCTTGTATGTTGAAATAGAAAAATAATACTCCCTCCGATCCATATTAGTGGACATAGATTTGTCTAAATTCATATGTATCTAGTTAAGTATTTAGACTTGATACATGTGTATCTAGACAAAGTTGTGCCCACTAATATGGATCGGAGGTAGTAGTAGTAGTGAGGGTTTGTTTTATAAAAAGCGTAGATGCCGAGTGCATCCATATGGGCATGACCGTCGACACGCACGGACCCACCCATGAAACAAACAAGCCGAGCGCCGAATCGGAGGCCGAGTCACCGCGACGACTCGTGCGTTACACCACGCCAATGGCCGGTAAGCTGGAGCGATCCCCACGGTTAACCGTACCGGCCAATCAATGGCTCCATCGCGTACGTGTCGTCCTGCCGCGGTTCGTGATCGGCGAGACGTGAAGCAGTACGTACGACGACCAGCTAGCCCCGCCGTCTCGCTCTCGTCTCCCCGGCGGTACTCGCCAGTGTTGCGGTCATGCTCATGCACCAATCCATGACAACTCATCCATCTCCATGACCCTACCTACTATAGCCGCCTAGCTGGGGAAAGCGATCGATCCATCCATCGGCACACGCCTCACATGGCGGGGCTCCCTCGGGCCGCTCCGGGCCACGGAACCGTTGCGGAAACCCAACGACCGCCCGGCAGTTTGACCTGTCTCTGCGCCATACGTTTCCGGACCGCCGGCGAGCTATCCCAACGCTCGGTTCGATTGTTTCCGCCTGTTTCTAGCTCAGACGAGCTCGATCGGGCGGCGCAAAGAAACGACGGCAGCCTCGTCGTCGCCACCGTCATCCAAGGCTGAGCAACTTCAAGCTGAAATGGAGGGGCGACCGTGCCTCAATCTCTAACCGCTGTAACTTACTTACACTCATCATCGGTTGTATATATATTCGTGCCCAGCCTCGAGTTCCACCCCGATAATACTCTGTCCACAACATGTTTGGTGGTTTGCCCACAGGTTAAGAAACGTGACAAACTATCTCCGATGACTAGTTATGTAAATTATGTGATCGTTGTTAAATTGACGTGGGAAAATAACTGAGGCAGGTATAACTCCTAGTATAACCTGCGACAGTTTTTTGGGATCAGAGGAGTACGTACATTATTTGCTGGTATATATAGATCATGGCGGGTAGTTTCGACAGCTTTTTCTAAAGCAGATTTTTGTATACATCTTCCGATGATTCATCTGACGATGATCGTGATGGCCGCAACGTTTCTCCTCAATGGAGACAAGCAACATACTGTTCCCAGGTTCAGAGGGTCGATGCTGGGACATGTGTGCTCAATCGTAATAGGGACGCCAGTCGTGCTCTTCTCTACGATGACTACTTCAAACAGATTAGGCCAACTTACCAAACGGATAAGTTTCCGCAACATGTTTGAATATCTCCGCATGTGTTTATGCGTCTTTTGGAGAGAGTGAAGGCCATCTCCCTTTAGAAATGCACCGATGCTATATGTAGTTGTTGCTGGTCTTGTTGATAAATATTGAGTCCACATGATTTGAATGCATGTACATTTTATGCAAAATAGTGGTGGCCATGTTTAGCCCGAAATATACGAGACAACCAAATACTACGGACACAACCCGACTCTTGTCTATTGGAAATGCAAGAGATTTTCGTGGGATAGTACGATGCATTATCGCAAGATGCATCGATTACATGTTTCGAGAATTGAAAAACTGTTATAAAAGACATATTTAGATGTACCGTGGCAACACATGACCTGGATTTGCCACACCTTATTTGGCATGGCGGAATCCCACAATCCTATCAATGTGTTTAAACATCTCCGGTGTTCTCAATTGCTCCAGAATGTACCTACGAGATCACGGATACAACCAGGGATACTAACTTTCAAATGGTATATATCTTTGAGTAGTCTAAATTTGAATTATTGTATCGACAATATTATTCAAATATGTACTTGTTGTATAATTTATTCGAGTGCTAAATTTTGATTGGCAATAGTCTGTGGGGCGTTGTTGGCTACGACGGGCGGACAGTCTGCAGGCACTTGTCCACCACAATTCCCGTCTACTCGGGTGCAACATATTCTTCTCATCGTGATCGTGATCATTTATCAACAATTGAAAGAAGCTTCGGTCGTTTTGCGAGAAACTTATAATGTTGGAAGAACACCTTCTGTCGACGCACGGCGGTAGCTGTGCCGCGCGCCACCGGAACCGGTCTCAACGGGCCTCGTCTTGATTGTCCCTTTCTGTTGTTTTGGTGACGTTGACTATAACTAACACACAGTGAGTGGTCCGCACACGGGTCGTGCTGATGATAGTTTCAGTAGCATTATCGCCTTCTTTCCGAACGATAAGCGTGACCTAGGAAGTTTACGCAATGCGCGTATCCATCACTGGACAGAGACTACTGGCTCACGCGCGTCGCGTTGGAAGCTCTTCCTCAGCTCCATCCTAGTTCTCGTAAGCGCACAAAGTAAGAAGTTTGTTTTACTTTGTTTTTCTCACTTTTTGTAGATTCCATATGGGCTTAAGCACGGCCAGTGTTTTGCATTAGCTCCCTGCCCCACCGAGCGTAAACGTCGTCTTGTGCAACTAGCGTAAAGTCTGTGAGTATCTCCTCCATCAAATATCAGCTAGAGAAGAAACTCCTTGGCCTGCAGGCGAGTACAGGATGGCTATATATGTTTCGACGTTTCCGTCCCATGGCGTAACTGGTCATGCATGCCGTTAGGCGGAGGGTGAGTCTTTGTCATGAACAGATCTGCCGAGAATGATCGATGCGGGGATACGGACCATGGCCGGGACGCAGTGGACTGCTTCTGTGTCAAATTCTTAACCTGATGAGGAAGATATGCCACCGGCCGGAGATTATCTACCTTTCATGAGAAAACTAGATTTCCAGATCGATGTCCGTCACTCTTGCTCGTCCAACTCATCCATGACAAATCAAAGGATGGATCCGCTCTCAAAATGCTCGCGGCATTTGATTGAACGGCGGCAGGCCAAATCCTGACAGGTAGCACGTATATCTCCACATTCCGTCCTGAATTCCGCGGCAGTACTCTAGCGTGATTCCTATATGCTATACGCCATCCGAATGATCGAGAATCGAGATCTCAACTACTCATGCAGATAGCCGTACGTACAAGTCAGGCACGAAACGCTGTCGCTCATCACTGTTTAACAGGGCACTGTTGATTACCCCAGTCCAGACTCAACAAAGCTTGGTCTATCCAACAGTCCAAGCATAACAACAGATACGGCCAGCGGAGAGCCACGAGGAGCTAGCAGATCTAGCTATCAAGGCTTAATAGTTATGGACTATCTAGCTAGCCGCCGGTCATCGTTCACACGTTCCATCTAATTGAATTAAGCAGGACTGAAGCTGGTTAGTGCACTGTACTCCAGCTTGTCCTGCAGACGCCGGGATGATGCATGCCATGGCACCAAACCCGGCCGGCGAGGGCACGCAGGCTCGCACCGATTCGTCTACATGCAATGCCAACGCCGATCGATCGGTCCTCCTTCGCTTAGCCTGCACGCATGATCATGGAATGGATGCCGCATAAATGGCGGGAGGCCAGGCCAATCGGGAAGGAGAACTGGGCCGGCAGCCAAGGACAAGAGGTTGGAGAACCCATCGAATCGATGGTCGGCCAACGGAGCAAGCCACTGGTGTTGAACTGTGGCGCGGCCGAAGCTACTGGCTAGTACTGCCGCCTGTGTGTGTGGCGTCCCCAGTGATCGATCGATGCCGACGAGCTAGCCCTCGTAGTACGGATCGGCCGACCCGGAGCCAACGGATGCGTTCGAGATGCCTGTGCTGTGTGCATGGGAAAGGGACCGCGATGCTGATCGATCGACTAACGTGCAGTGCAGATGCAGTAGAGTGCGATTTCTGGGGGACCTCCGACCTCGGCCGGCCGATGCGACGCTGCGTAGATGCGCACATGTTGGTACTCCGGCTACAGTGTTTTGGGCACGTACTGGCGGTTGGAGTCTTGGAGTCGATTTTTTTTAACAGCGTCGATCTGAATTATCTGACGGATAAATTAGCGCGTGGACGACAATCAGTATACATCAGCTATTTATTTTTTTGAATGGTTATACATCAGCTATTTGGTCACGCTTGTGGGCCATTAAACGAATTTTCGCCACCCGGTAAATGAGTTTACCAAGGGAAGGTACCCGAACCGTTCGAATTTGGACCACATTCTTCCTTCCAAAATCGTTTTTTCATTTTTTTTTGGAACGTTCCAAGTTTGAATTTTATAATGTCTGAAAATCTCATCTGGTAACCGACCGCCTGGATCTAGAAGGTCTCGCTCCGCCCACCTTCGCCGCTCGTGGTCCCCCGCTCCACATCATCGGCGTGCACCGGCCCCAACACCGACCGCCGTTGGCAGCAGCATCCCGCACCCGCGGCTTCTCACGCGCGACCCTGCCTGGTAGGCGGCTGCCGAGCTCCGCTCCTCTCCCCCAATGGCTGCCCCCCCCTTTCCCTGTATGATTTTGCTGCAATTTTGTCGAAAATCGACTGGAATCGAGGAGATGTGGTTAAATATGGCTCAAATTTGGTAAGAATCGAGACTTCACGGCGAAAGTTGGTCGGATTCCGGTGAGTCCGACAACAATCGGGTGACAGTTGTGCTGAAAGTTTCCTTCCGCCAACCATCACGTGGCTTTTCAGTTCCCTGGAAAAGTCAACTCCAAAACTGGGAATGTGAGTCATGCGGGGTTCAACTTTCATTTTCCCGTAAAAATTTATGGGTCTGCCACATTTGCGGGATCCATTTTTTTAGATAGAAGGCACAAAGTGCCCAACCTTAAATTAATAAGGCCACAGAGTTCACAAATACGATTACATGCTGCGGCATACAGCTTAGCCCTAAGAGACACAAGATTGGAAATAGACAAAGTTCAACAGCCAACAAGAGCCAACCCGCCCTGAACTCAAGATCATACAGCTTATGCGAGATCCATTCGGTACCCTTTTTTTTTACCAAAACCATATTAAGAGGTTATTTTAAAATTTTGCCCACTTTTGCGGGATCTGCTAAAGATACTCTAAGTCACCGATGATCGCACATGCCTTGTCTAGTGAAACTATCTCTCAATATGTTTTTTTCTTTAAGCAGTCAAGTGCAGTGCAATGCTATGGAGCTTTTTTGTGTTGCTTAGTTGTTTGAAATGTCCCTGAGTATATCAGTATAGTCCTTACCTTTATGTAAGATAGATAGGTATATAAATACATTAATACAAGTTTACAATCCATATGTCCACTATTTTTGACAATCTAAAAAGTAATCTCATAATGGGTGAACGGACCACCACCAACTCCAAACTGGTATAAAAGTAAAAAAAAAAAAGCATCCTACTGAAAATGCAAATGAACCCGATATCTATGGATCTCGGGTTTTTGAAAAGTTAAAAACTAAATATCAGAATTTAAGTTTTATAAAAATAGAGACAAAAATTATGAAGTTTTGGCAAATGAACCCGATCTCTATCGAACTTTAGCAGCGCGCAAAATTTCACAGCAAATTCTGTATCATTTTTAGTCTACACAAAAAACTGACAAATATTGAAGTTTTTGAAAATGTGTTGTGTGACCTATACCCACCCATTTGTCATTTTTGCCAAGGATAAATAAAAAAAATCGGATTGTTTTTTACATTTGTAGATCATATTATTATCTACATTTGGGATTTTTTCCATTTTTTTAAACTTGAAAATGCAAATATTGAACGTTTCAAAAAAGAGCTCCCTTTAGGTCAAACTGTAAAACGCCACCCTCTTGCATCGTAGGTAGAAATTGTACACTCCAAGGGGATGCAAGATGGATGTATATACACATGTTTCTCAACTAGGATACATGGTAATGTGGATTTGATCTAAGGAAGGTAGAGCAAAACCGACTCTTCCCTAAGGCTAGCCATAGTGGATAGTAACATAGACTAGTAACATGCATATGTGGAAAACACTTTTGGCTCCCGAGTTCCAGTGCTCCCTATAATTCAAAAAAATCATATTTATAAGTTTTCAAACAATCTGATAAAAAATCCTGCGTATTGCCAATGAAGTATCCCACAAACCTGCAAAATCTTGATTTGAAATACTTTATATTTTGTGCTACACAAAATTGACAAATTTTATATATTTTGGAGATTTGAAAGTGTGTATATTTAGATCCACACATTTTTCATCTTCGTGTAGATCAGAATATAAAGTATTTCAAATCGAGATTTTGCATGTTTGTTGGATATATCATTGAAAACATGCAGGATTTGTTTCAGATTTTTCTGAAACTTATAAATATGATTTTTGATTTTTTTTAATATAAAGAGATCACTTGAGCCCGGGAGCAATAAATCTCTACTCCATGAATATGTTACTAGTTTATGTTATTATCTTCATATTGCGAATAACATATAGATAACATAGATGGTCTCATTTATTAGCTTGTAGACTCTTTTTATTTTGGAAAGTGCTATGTGATGGTAACTATCTATGTTACTCTCTTTGTCTCTCCTTATTGATTAGCTGCCACATTTTTTCTTAGCTGGCATCCATGTCACCGCCTATGTTATTCACACTATGGGTAGCCTAAGAGGCAGACTCTTAACAAGAACCACTCTAAAAATCGGCCTTATTTGTTTTACAGTATGATGCTGTATTTAATGTTGTTTCTCCCTGTATAGTCAGTTCAATCGGTGACGGACCTAGGCAATGGTGGGAGCTTAGGAAAATCTTAACTAGTCCCAGGTCGATGCAAACTTGCTTAAAAACCGTCATTACCAAGCACTAATACGCACTGTTTTTCAACATAGCCTCGTCGTCGATCGGCTATCTGAACAAGGACGTAGCACCAACTATATGAACTTCGGAGAACACGGTCCCTTTCGCAAGATTCTTCACTTTCTTGCAATCTACGTTTCCGCAAGTTATTATTTCTATAATTGCATGTGTACAATTTTTTAGGAAACCATAGAAAGGAATTGCTAAAATCTACAGGTTTCGTCTAAATATTTGATCATCGTCTATTCACCACCCACTCTAGTTGATATAGGTCCTCCAATCTTTATGAGAGCAAAGTTTCATTTGTTTTGACTTTACTGCCTGAGGAAAAGTTGGGTCGATTAGAGGTAACTACTTCCTCGAATTAACGTACTTTGATGGTGATGATTTTTTGTTGTTGGAGAACTTGCATGCTTGACATCTTCCGAAATATAGAAAGAATCATAAATGAGGTATTGATATCTACACACATGTTTTTTTGGACGATCTCTACACACATGATTGTTAATAATATAATTTAAAGGCAACAAGAGGAGCCACGAGGCCCCAGAGAAGATCTTGATGTACTGAATTTTCAAGGTACTGTAAGAGCTTTATTAGATTTGGACTATGTATCAATTTATGCACATGTCCTTAAAATTTACAATATCATCTAAGCTATGCCCAAGACACACAGAAAACAAGAGATTACACACCACACGCCAAAACTGACATCTTGAGTAGTACATAATATATTGAAAATTAACGCCATTACTGTTTGGGTACATAAAACTTGTTGGCACCCAAAGTCCAATCGTTGGCCACCAACAACCATCCGATCGATGTTCTCTGGTCGTCCTAGCATTGACAGGGAGTGCAACCTAGCCATAGGTAACGTGCAAATCATTGGAGGTCCTATTGCTATTCAAATTATTGTTCTTGATACAACCAATTTGATAAGACATGCACCACTTAAACTCCTCCCACTAGCTAGGTTTTGGCTTGCGTATGCCTTCTAAAGTTCTAAACCCGTTAGATCAATTAACGAAAAAATTGTCCATACGATCGACGAGGAAATTGAGTATCTAGAATATTGGTATGCCTGTCGCCATCGAAAATAACAGAATCGGCTATAAGGTTTGAAAATTCTCTTCCACATATCATGGAAAGAATAGCTCTTCCCTTGGTATTTCTGCAAGTTGCATATCTTAGCAGATTATTCAGATCGTCTTTGGTTCGAGGCTAGGTAGGCATAGGCCATTTGGAATTAATGCACGAGTTAATTTAAGTGAAAGTCTCGGTGGGAGAACTCGGGTCTTCCTAGCCAAATTCCAACGAAATTAGAAATCCTTATACTCCACTGTAGGAGGGAGATTAGCAACCAACAAATTAAACCACTCTGTTTCCTCTCCCTCTCGCGGCATGAATGCGCGCTAATGTGATGCGTCTCGACGCACGTCACGCCAACGGATCGGCACTGTCACAGTCCCGGACAAGGACGCGACCTAGATCCTATGAGCCCCGGCCTGTTGCTTCCTTGAGACGCAATTAGCTAGGGAGACAGCGCCCTAACGGAAGCCCCTAAACAGGTCATCGTCCAGTAATAGCGTTGCGATCATCGTCGTGATTATGAACGCCAGCAGCATTGACGTTCACCGCCGCATGCATGCATGATGCCATGATCGCGACGCCGGCTGGCCGTACGGCGTACGAACACATCCGCGACAGGCATATGTGGTTTCCCTAGCGCATGTACCTGCCGCGGCTGTAGCGAGAGGCGCGCATGCCGGCAGCGGCGCTGTAGCGCCTACCTAGCCTGGCTTGATACGTGCGACGCCGACGGTACCTCGACGTCGAGGACCACGAGCGAATCGACGGCCGCCGATCTCAGACGCCGGTCGTCGGCGCGTACGGTTGGTGGGGAGGCGCGCGGCACGGCCTGGGCCACCGGTTGGTGGCGTTCGTGCGGGCGCGGGGTCGACGGAGTACTTCCGCTGCCGGATGGTGGTGAGGCCGCTGGAGCTAGGCGTGGCCGGGGCATCAACGCGCCCACATGGATGGCCTCCGCGCGCACGCATGCCCCCCGGACGTCCTGTCCATGGCGACATGCACCGATAACCTCATTCGCAGAAAAAACATACACCGATAACCCGAGCGGAAACATGGCCGGGATTCGGCTCACCTTTGTAAATCTTCGTGCTTTGCCGTTGCTGGTCCAGAGCCAAAAGCGGCCGACGCCTTGCGTACCTGTCCGCGGGCACGGCGCCTGGCCCATAGTTTGACCGTTCGCAGGCTCGGACACCCCATCTGATCACACGGCCTGCTGGCGAGACATGGGCCGGAAAGGCCAGAAACGCATCAATCCTCTATTTCAGGCCACGATCTTTACAATCAGGCTACATAAAATAAGCCCGCAAAAAAAAACATAAATAAGCTTATCGATGTCGCGGCCATTTCTACTACTCCGTCTGTTTTTAATACGTACAAGTCAATCAACTAAAAAATACAATTTGCTTCAATATAAGGCCATGAATTAATTAGATTTCTATCTCGTACGATAGAGCTAATTAATTTGAATGTTGTCCATAAAGAAAGAAGCACCACACGTAACATGCTTAATTAGCTCGAAATACGAGAGGTTTTAACACAATTAATCATCTTGTTTTTTCTTGTTATCTGAAAAATGAGATAGTGGCCTTGTCTACAAAATCGAAGCGGTATTCGGCTTTGCACAACAACAATCTCACATGTAATGGGGCGCTATGCTCCTTAGGGTAACGCCCTTGTACGTGGAGTATGCACTAAAACATATAATATCAATTAAACCCATGTAAGTTTTGATCTACAATTCAAATGACATGATTTGTTTTATGGTTCATAAATTAAATTATCTTTCCAATGCCACTAGTATCATGATGGTTAGACAAGTAAATGATATTTCGTTAATTATTTGCTTATGTTTTTTTAATGTTTAAACGATTCAGAAACATGGTTGTGAAAAAACGATTTCGTCCAAAAATGGAACAAGAGGAGTACCTTGGAGAGCCAAACAAACAACCACTTTGACCATGCTTTGCCCATATTTTTAGATATGATTTTTTTAAAGAAACTTAAAAGTTGTGTGTTACTTATTTACAATTAATTTGATGCTTACTATTGATCAAACAAATTCATATGCTATGGTAGATGATGGTAATACTTTATTAGCTATCGTTGTTAACTTTCTTTGCTATATGCAACCTATCATGTTTGTACTCATGGTCACATTAATATGTATAAATGTGTTTATTAAAATAAAACTACGACATGGAGAAACCAGATCTGTGCACTCCGGCGTACCTCGAAGGGACAATGTCACCTGATCAAATAAATGTTTTAAAAAACTTGGGAGCCATGTGTTGATAAGGGATATTTCTAAAAATATTGCTTATGAGAACAATGGTGATGACACATCAGTTTTTTAAAAACAAGCCTTTGAGAATTTTACTAAATTCACATGCATCATCATAATTATCATAAACACAATTTTAAGAAACATTCGTAGTTAACATGGATCTCAAAGCTTTTAAAATATATATATGAGGATATTATCCCAAGTCATAATTTTATTTTAATAAGCAAATCAATGCATGGCAACTTATAATATATATAACTAGACCAGGAGTACAAACATGACCAGTTGCATATAGCAACTACAGTTAACAAAGACTAAGCTAACAAAGTGTTACCATCATTTATCATAGCATAGAAAGTTGCTTGATCGATACCAAGCTTTTCAAAAAAAAAAGTAACACACAACTTGTAAATTTCTTGTAAAAATCATATTAAAAATATAAGTGAAGCATGGTCAAAATGGTTGCTGGTTCGGCTCTTGAAGGTACTCCTCTGTTATGTATGTTTTACAAAATCTTCGTTCACAACCATGTTTTTACTGCATAGTGCCCCGGACAAGGGTGCTACCCTTAAGAGTATAGCGCCCCAGTCGACGGTGCTAGCCTATTTGATTTAGTTTTTTTTCACGACGACTGCTCTCTGAAAATTCTTTATCATGGGCCCGTCATTGCCACGTTGGCGGGTGAATAGCGCCCAAGTCCATAGCGGTACCAAGTCGAGGGTAGGGCCCCTTGGGAAAGCGCTACCAAAAAGCGCTAAATTCGAAATTATTTTCGAAATAGGTTCATTTTGTTTTGAAGTTTCGTCACAAAGTCAGTTTTATTTTTTTCAAGCCTTCTGAATCTGCATAGGGGTGGGGTGGTGACGTTTTGGGTGCCCAAGGAAAAATACATGGTCTTATACTCTCTGTTGTTACTAAGTAACTTAGTAGCATGGTAGCCCGAAAGTAACTTTAGATATTGTGTAGCACGAAAGTAACGAGAGAGGCGTTTTGGCTTCCGGGTGCATATGCTCCTGATATTTTTTTTCAAAATTAAAAAAAAATGAAAACACTTTTAAAAATTGAAAACAATTGGGCACAAATTTATACAAGTTTTCAACATTTGTGCAAAATTTTGGAAGAAAATAACATTTTCTGCGGTCTGTGCCAAAAAAGATAAAATCTGTGCTTTGAAAAATGTATTTTTAAATCTCATTTCGGTCACAGATTTTGTCTTTTTTGCACAGACCACATAAAGTGTCATTTCGTTCCGAAATTTTGCACGAATGTTGAAAACATGCATATGTTTGTGTCCAAATGTTTTAAGATTTTTTTGAAGTGTTTTCATATTTTTTTAATTTTGAAAAATCTAACAGGAGCATATGCACCCGGGTGCCAAAGTGGATTTCTGGAAAGTAACTTTAGATATTGTTAGTTTGACATGCATGTAGCATAATGTTAGGGAGGTGGATGATCTGAGCGTCACTAACCGATTGAATTAATAGTGGGGTGCACGATATTCTGCTACGTTGTGCTTCTACATCGTTCCCCATCGCGTTCAAATATAAAGAGGGCAATAAATCTATATATTTGTCTTTATGAGCCAGATATGCAACAAAAGGTCAATGTCGAGTAACTAAGCTCATATAATAGGTACCAATAATAATTTATTTATTTCAACTTACTTTGATTTTGTAATGCCACATTTTTTAATTAAATGTATTATAATGGATTATTTTAATAAGCATACAAAGGTAATAAGGCTTACAAAATACTCCCTCCGTTCCAATATATAAGACGTTTTAGCTCTTCAACATGTTGTCTAGGTGCATACTAAAATGAGTGTGCATACACACTAAAATAGGTCTACATACATCTACATATATGTGAATGTGGACAAATGCTAAAACATGTTATATTTAGGAACGGAGGGAATATACATATTGCCTATAAATACAAATTTCCGTAAGTGTACATGATTTTTCTAAGAGGTATGACTATATGTATAATAGTAAGTTTTGAAAAGTTTGTCTTGCATTTTGTTTTGAAAAAACATCTTAGTGACAATTACCTTGGAATAGACATCTAAGTGACCTATGCACATGCCCGACCATGAGGGTGGTCGGGCGGGGCGAGCACCCCAGCCCCCTAAAACCAAGGGGCCCGAGCGAGCTATGGTCAATGGAAAGGGGAGAAGATGATGTAGCCAGCGTGCCATCAGAGTTTGCTTCAAGCTTCTTTTCCGTATGGTTGAGCAAGACGGATCGCTATCCACTGCTTCGTACCGGGTTGGTGTGTAGGGAGTAATTCTACACCTACAAAATCACTCTACGGAAACATCTTACAGAATTAGGTGAGGGTTATCAGGGGGTGGGGCCCCCAGTGAAACTCAATGGGGGTGTGGGAGGTGACGGACGAATCAGACATGGACACATACGTCTGTAGAGACTTAGTCGTGCGTCCGTAAGTCTACCATTTTCGGTGTGTAGGGCCCTTTTTCCGATTTTGTTACCATGAACCTTTTCTATTTTGTTAGCTATGAGAATAGTAAGTGGGGTGGGACGATGAGCTAGAACATGCACAAGATTAATCCAGGCAAAGCAGCGCACAATATGTTCATTTCCCATCCCATCTTATGTTGTTTAGGTATTGAATATTTTCAATTGATTTTTTAATCGTGGTAAAAGGTGGAACAACTAACCGAAGTGCAATGTCGACAGGCAAGACGAAACACACCAAATCTGAGAGGGCTATGGCGGTAGACAAGACAATCAATAGGACCAAGTGCCTATCGGATGATAGTACGACAACGATGACAAGATCTGCTCTAAACCCAACAATTCAGCGTTTTAGTATAGATAGTAGCTAAAAAACGGAACAATAACTTCATAGTCGTCATTGCTAGCCACGGTCTGATTCCCCATCTGTTGTGTATTTCATGTGCGATGTCATTTGGCTATTTCCAAACAAGAGCTATATACAACCCTCACTGGTCCTCACGGGGCCATGCCGAGAGAAAATCTCGCAATACCCTCCGGTTAGAGGCACTTACACAATTCTAGCCGTCTGAATTTAGGTGACTAATGCGATTTTGCACATCAAATTGTTAACTAAAAGATTGATTATATGTCATAAAAGTTACACCATTGATTTGCTATTGGAATAGATTTTACAATGGTATATTTTTTTATAGCAAGCTAGTGACACATGTTTATTGATCAAATTAGTGGTAAAACATAATACATAAAAACTGGGGATGGCACTGCATTGGAACGAAGGGAGTATATTTTCACATGTTAATTATTATTTTGATGTTCATATTAAGGACCCTCGGTTCTAGTTTTGCCCCTCGTTTTTATAGTTTACATAACTTTGTAGTGCCTCGGCTTACTGCCGTATTTATGTTAATGCACTTTCTACCCACTTCCTATCTAGGATTTTATTTACTAGTCATTTATATTTTAATGTGTCAATCGTTAAATGCTTTGGCAATTTCCCTGGGTAGGATGAAGCAATACAATTTTGAACCAACCCTTTTGATCTTTGATTATATTTCGTTATTCGCGAGGTTTTTTAAATCCACCTGTGTTTACTCTTGCTTCGCCATAAAACAGGGCCCTTGAAATCTAAAGTTACTTTCAGGCTACCAAGCTATCACTCTGTTCCATGATATAAGCAGTTTTGGCAAGCTAAATCAACTTGCTAAACGGCTTGTGGAACGGAGGTCTTTTGTTTTTGTGTTCCAGTTCCGATGACATGACAACCGCGAGAGAGTCGATCAGTCAACCGACTGAATCTAGGAAAATTACTCCAAAAAACATCTAAATTAAGCTATACCACGAATCTGGGAAGAAAGGGGGGCACAATAAAGTGGGAAAAGAAGAGGGCTCTCTGGACCATGGCGTCCAGGGCGAAGTGACGCCGCCGCCGGCCTGATCTCCTCCCACCGGCATCCTCTCCGGCCGCTGGGACCAGATCCGGCAACCTCTCAGCGCCCTCTCTCGCGGCATGTAGCAGCTTGGCCTGCTGACGCCGCGGCGCTGCCGCTCCCGTGGCTTCCGGTGCACGTCCTCATGCCCGCGATGGCGGCCACCTTAGCCTCGCCGCCCAAGGCCCCTTCTCCCGCCGACGTGCTCGCCGCGGCTGCCCTCGCGTCCCGCAAGTCCCACCCAACCGTTCGTGGACGGAAGATGGTGAAGCGCTCGCTCCCCAAGGCAACAATGGCAAGCTCTCCGGCCGTGTCGCTCGCTACTCCAGCTCTCCTCGCCGATGTTTCCTCTGGTCAGTTGCCGTCGCCCCTGGTGCCGCTCCCTTGTTGTATGTGCTCCCTGTCCACATCCGCTGCTCCTCCCGAAGAGCTCCTGGCCGCACCACAGCAGCGTGCGCTGGACCTCCCAGTCCTTGTGAGTGGTGGGTATGTGGAGGTGCCGGAGATTCCTCGTGGCAAGATGTTTGCGCCGTCGTCCGCGCTGACTCCACCGGCAACTTCCGAGCTCCTGCGGTCGCCACGGCCATTGGTGATGTCCTGACATGTGCGTCGAGGCCGGTTGCCGCTGCTGATGATGACGAGGTCGACAAAGAAGAGCTGGCTCCTGTCACGCCAGTGGATGCTACCAAGACCATCGACGCCAATGTTGTCAACCAGAATGTTGGCAATGCGGTGGGAGAGAACGGGGGTTGGCAGGAAGTGCTACCGCGGCGCGGTCTGCGTCGTCCGGCACTGCCAATCCCGTCCAATGCTCCTCGTCCGATCCCTGCTTGGCTTGCAGGAAGATGTTGTAGATGTCTTGCTCCTGGGCACCGTGCAGCGGATTGCAGGGATCCTTTTAGGTGCTATCGGTGCCTTGAAAACGGCCACTGGGCACGTGGGTGTCGTAACGCATGGCGTCCGCTCAGCCAATTGACAAGCAACGTCATGTCGTCGGTGAACCCCCTTGTCGCCGAGCATTCTCAAGCTCCAGCTCCTCGTCATGCGCAAATTGAAGCATCACTCCCCTCCAAGGCGTTTCGTCGTGATTCCTGGGCGTCGGTTGTTTCTGCTTCTGCTGCCTCTATGGTTTCGACGGATACGTTGCTGCGGTCCGCTCTAGAGGGACAGGCTGAGCTGTTGCGCTCTGAGCTGCTCAACATGGCTTCCTTTCGGCTTGAAGAGACGGTTCAGCCTCTAAGCGATGTTGTTGAGTCCTTGCAAGGTTGGATGCTGCAGATTGGGAGCTTTTTGGAGCGAGCCGAGGCTGCTCTGGGTAGGCTCTCCTTGACGCCGCCCGTGATAGAGACCGTTCCTGCGCCGCGCCCTTTGGATGTGCCTGAGGTTGCCTTTGCGGACAAGGAGGAAGCGGGGCTTCATGGTCGTTTCTCCCCTCGTGCTAGAGGTAGCTCAATGTCGTTTGCCTCTGTTGCTCCAGTGTTGCAGATCATGCCTGACCTTCAGGAGTTGTGTGCCGGACCGGTTCTATCTATGTCTATCGAGCAAGTAAAGGTGAACTCTCCAAGCCAGGTGTTTGACTCCAAAGAGAGTTGTGATGTGGTCGATGCAGCCTCTCTCTCATCTGAGTCCATGAGGCATGTGGTTCCTGCGGGTGATATGGTTGTTGCATCTGGAGCATTGGCAAGTGTGCCGGGGTCTCTTGTCACCAAGGAGATATGTGATTTCTTCGCTACTTTGGCTGCTGCCAACCCTGGATCCAGCAAGACTATTGGTTGTCTCTTGAAGGAGAAGGCCATCAGAGATAAGAGCAAGAGAGGTGGCGCTAGCTCTAGACCCGTCATCTTGAAGGAGAAATCTAGCAAGCGTAGAAGCATGAAGAGTGGTTCTACAGGAAAGGCGTCCCCGGTTCTGGATGGATAGCTCTCGAGGTGTTGGTCCATCGTGGTTGTGCTCGTTTGCTACCATACTGTGGGGACACATAAGTGATGTTCTTTCTTCGGCGCACTGTAGGAGTAGAGTGTCTCTCTATCCGTCTTTGTGGTCGTGGTGTCTCATGATTTGGGAGTAGTCCGCATGCCTCTTGGGGTTGTGGCTTGGTTCCTTTCGCGGCCAAGCTTTGTAATGGTTTTCGCCCGGTTTTCCACAAATTAACTGGGCAGCTCTCTCTTCTTCTTAATTAATGAATGAGGCAAATATTTTGCCTCCGTTTCAAAAAAAAAAAAAAAAACGAATCTGGGAACAGAACAAGAGGTAGCCATCTACTCCAGCACGCGTACAGATGACAGTCGCATGAGCGAGTATACTATCTTGTGTGCTTTGACTTGGTTTGCTGCATCTCGACTCACGGCGGTGCCAAAATTCAGTGCGCACGACGCGATCAAATTTCTCGTTGTTATTTCAGTTTGCACAGCGATTTCGCCAACGGAAGCAGCACATTTGCAAGCCGATTCCCTGAATCGTGGTGTTCTTCGGCCATTAAATTTACGTGCTAAGCACAAATGCGAGATTCAGTAAGGCATGACATGGATGGTGCGGCTGTCGTAGGAGGAGGCGACCATGCCATTCCTTTCCTGCTCCATCCTAACGGCTCTCAGCAGCTCGCCGGCCATCCTCGACGTCGCCGGCGAGCAATCCCCTTGCATCACCACAACGAGCAGCTTCCCCACCGCTTCCGGCGCAGCTGCGAGTGCCTCCCTCATCCTCCGCTCGCCGCCCCCCGCGCAGCACGACAGCCACAGCACCGCCACCGCGGCCTCGCGCCCCATTTGCCCGACCCGTATCATCCTTCCCATGACAGCTGCCGCCACCTCAGCCGCGTCGGCCGCGATGGCTGCTTTGCCGTCGCTGCAGCGTGCGGCCTCCACTAATAGCATCAGCGCTGACTCTGCCGCGGCCGTGGGAGCGGCCGCGACGGCCAGCGCGAGCGCGGGGACGGCGCCGGCCCGTACCATCGACGAACGGGCAGGCCGCCCGCGTACCTGCACGGCGGCGGCCATGCACTCGATAGCTGCCGGCGACGCGGCCTCCTGGAGGATCCTCACCAGATCGGGGAATAGCTCCGACCTGTCGGCGATTGCGGTCTTGGCGTCGGCGTCCGGCACGGGCGACGTCAGGATCGCCTCGAGAACCACGACACCGGTGGGGCCTGCGGCGAGCAGCGTCGTGACGACGCGCCCCAGGTCCTCGGCCATGAGCGCGGTGATAAGGGCTTTCTTGGCATCTTCGCTAACTCCGCCGGCGGACAGGACGGCAGCCAAGGCCTCCACGGCCATCCTGACCCTTCCACGCTTCTCCGTGCCGTCCCCGGTCAGGTAAGACACAATCTCCGGCGCCACGGTGGCCAGGATCCTCACCGCGTCGACGCGCGCGTCGGTGCCGGCACCTCCCTTGGCGAAGGACAGGAGGGCCGGCACGGTGGAATCAAGATCAGCGGCGACGGCGGACGCGACGGAGGCCTGCTTCCCTTTCTCCGGCGCGATCTTTGCGGCCAGCGACCGCACGGCCTTCTCCGCGGCGGCGGGCTCTCCGTGAGAGGCGGCGAGCTGCGAGAGCACCATCTCGGGCGAGGGCGAGGGGGGCAGCGTGGCGGCGTGCAGATGGATGAGGCGGCGCAGGAGCAGGTTGGGGACCAGGTCGGTGGACGCCAGGGGCAACCGCGTGGCCGGGCACGTGCGGTGGCCGGAGTCGAGCCAGCGCTGTATGGACGCCCGGTCGTACGTCGCGCCGGTAGGGAGGCTCACCGGCGACCGCATCACCTCCAGCGAGATCGGGCACCGGAACGCGGCCGGCGTCGTCGGAGAGCGGCCATGACGAGCGGTTCCAGCGACGGGATCCGCCGCCTCGCCTGGTGTCCGGCGACGACCGCATCCATGGCGATTGACGAGGGTTGCTGAGTGGTTGGGGACAGTGCGGGAGCGCACGAAGGCGAGGCCTTAAGAACGGTGGGAGCTGACGTCGGCGAGTCAACGGTCAAAGTCAAGTGGGTGTGGGTGGTGGTGTTGACGTTTTCGCACGATAAGGATGGCCATTGCCTCGTGCTCGTGCCATCACAAATGGAGCAAGACGGGGAAGAAGATGCCAGATTTTTTTTGCGGGACCTGCTCCGACCTTTGTTCCTGTAAAATATGGAGACTTTTTAGACCTGGGGCCCTTGTAAATAATCTTGTTTCAATAACTAAATGTCTAAATAGGAAGCGACGGCCCTTAATCCAAAAAATTGTAAAATTCAACAAGAAAATTTGTCCTTTTCTGAACAGCTACGTTAAACACAATATAGTCAAAGATTAGGACGGCTTTGCTGATCCTAAGTCGACTGAAATATTATATTTTATCTAACGCTTTATCCAAGAATTATAGCCTTCAGAATAAATTTATCTTCGGACCCAAACAAATATAGCTCGCACATGAAAGTTTTTCATGCGGCAAATACATGTGTTTGAACCGGGCCACAAGTATGGTAGTGACTTTCTCATCACTCTTTTTCCAACTTCAACTTTAACATGCAAAGAAAACTACTACCTCCGGTTTTTCACCCCACATATTAGACCTGTCTTAGTTCAAACTTTATAAAGTTTGACCAAGTTTATGGGAAAATTTTCCGACATTCGCGATATCAAATCAATATCACTGGATCCATTATGGAATATATTTTCATATTATATCGATTTGGTATTATAAATGTTGGCATTTTCATATAAATTGGTCAAATTTTGGGACGTTCGACTTAAGACAAACCGTAAAAAGGACCGGGGGGGGGGGGGGGGGGGGGGGGGGAATGAAC